>JAODPA010022439.1:0-12908 GCA_025585075.1 Nepenthes mirabilis | reverse complement strand
AAATATTTACTTAATTTAGTTTGTTACGGACATACATAATGACCATATATATTGTTGTGTTCATCCGGGATTTAAAAAGCAAACACGAAAGACAAAAAGAAGATCCAAGCGCTAATAGATCACATGTGAGCCCAAATAGACAATTGTCCCAACACCGTGTAGGCCGATGAGGTAAAGCCTAAAATAGCATTGAACTAGGAAACATTGGTCCAGTTGGTTGAGTGGTCACTGGGTGTCCTTTGGCCTATGGTTTGGCCCCGGGCAACAATAGCTTAATCATCTATGGTCAACATCGTTAGCTATGGTTTTATATCCTCAAGACCGAAAAAGTATGGCACGGTTGATTGCTCAATGGTCAGTAATCAATCTACTATTTGGGTCACGGGCGAAATTTGCTCAAGAGGAGAATCTAGTGGTCACTACAAATAGTGGCACTCTCACATTGAAGCAAGAGGATCCAAACTATAAAAGAGAATATAGTTGAGAAGAATTTTCTCTTTCTAAAAAGAGCAAATACTTTGGAGAATAATCTTTTAACAATTTTATTCTCATTCTCATTCACCCTCCCTCTCTCCTACATATCTGTTAAGTGATAAAATTGACTTGAATGTTGAATGATAATCTAAAAAGTAAGTCCCTTTATTTTTGAAGTTTTTGTTGTAAGGATCGAGTTCCTAGGATTTAATTTCTTACGATTTTAATGAAAAAATCAACCTAGGTAGCAAGATGGCCGGTTAAGAATTATTGACCGGCCAAATAGAATTATTGACTGGCTTAATTGAACTGTTGACCGGACTAATAAGTTAACTTGAATAGATGGTTGACCGATTTAAAAGATGATTGCTGTATTAGAAACAAGACCGGTTAAGATAATGGATCAGATTAGATAGACGACAGGACTAAATTGTTGACCGATAAAGAGAGTTGACCGAAATCAGAATAGTCGATCGGAATTATAGTAGTTGACTGAAATTATAGTAGTTGACCGAAATTAGGAAGATAGCCAAAATGATTATAAAATCATGGTTTGTAAATGAACAGCAACAACCGTGGCTATTTGGAAAATTAGAAAGAGATCGAGGTTGTTTGAAAAATTAGAAAAATACTGATGTCGTTTGAAAAATTAAAAAGAGATTGAGGACTCAAAGAGTGAGAACAAGAGATAGTGAGACGTTTAACAGAATCAGTTTAGGCCCGTATTTTACTCCCATCTACTCTGATGACCTTCTAGAAAGGAAAAACTGAGTGAAAAAAGAAGCACCAAGTAGGTGACTTACCCCTACCTGTTTTAACCTATCCCATTGTCTATAAATACTAGATTTGGGGGTTAGAAAAGAGTGTGCGAAAAATCTGAGAGAACCACGAAGGAGAAGAAGGAGAGGAAGAATTTCAGGCCAGATTGAGTAAGAGAATTCATAGATTAGGATCGGGCAAGTGTATTCTATACTTCGTCTTTGGCTATTGCTAATTCTTATCCCAATCCTTCGGGTATTATTATTCTAATGCCCTTCTACACTATGTTTCTATGTAATGTGTGTCATGATACTTATTTTCTCATGTTTTATGAAGAAATTTCATATTCAGTGCATGTGTTATGTGTTACATGTGGGATTTTATTCCACGGTTCATACTTAAAAATTGTTAGACTTCCTTCTGTTTATTGAGTTTGGTATTACAGCAAGAATTGATAAAATTTAAGCCATGGTGCACGAAAAAGTTATCTTACATATTTAATTATTGTCAACATATATCAGTTTGCTTATCTTATCCGTTTGCATGTTTGCTTGCCGTTTATAAAAGTAAGTCTGCTATTTAAGAACTTCGGTCATTTGAAACTCAAAACTTAAGAAGATTGAATTTTTTGACAAAAGATGGCCGAATGGTTGTAGGCCTAAAATATAGTCGTTATTTATATATGATAGTCGAGTAGTTGTAGGCTTAAAATGTAACTGCTATTGATATATGATGTTTGAGTAATTGCAGGCCTAAAATGTAACCGTTATTGATATATGATGGCCAAATAGTTGTAAGCCTAAACTATAACCATTATTGATATATGATGGCTGAGTAGTTACAGGCCTAAAATGTAGTCGTTATTAATATCTAATGGCCGAATAGCTGTAGGCCTAAAATGTAACTGTTAAAGAAAAGTTGATTTTGGATTTAAATTCATTTTGGAAACCAGTTCCCATGAAAATATTTTTTTGGTCCATATTTTATGCTTATATATGCAAAATGCTCTCATTTTATTTCTTTTGATTTCATTTTAAAGCTATATTTATATATGTTTTTACTTATTTGTACATTATTGAGTAATCTACTTACTCATTGTTATTTTCTTACCCTCAGACGAGTAAGAATTCTTATCGGAAGAGAAAGAGTAGAGCCGGATGGACTAACTAGGCAAGAAGGCCGATTTGGATTTATGTAACAGTATATGATCGACCATGATGTATTTTTGGTCATTTTGGAGACTTTTGTTTAACGATTCTGTTGTATAAATTAATGTATAATTTTATACTTTCGTTAAACTTTATGGTTTAAGTAATTTTGATTCCTAGTGACATCTCATACGACAATGTTTTCTCCCTAAGGCCAACCGACTTAGATTCTTGGATGGCCAAGATGAGGCTGACTTAATAGTTTCGGCCGGTTTGGATCCTGTGTGCGCCATTATATTTAAATTATGCATGATTATTTGATTTCGTCTCATTACTCATTTGCATGTTGATATGGATGAACGAGTAAAATGTAGCCCATTGAGAGCTTCGGTTTGTCACACTTAGTATGAGTATTGATGGAGGTCATTAGAGGATTATGGCTCGTTCCGTCACAGGTAGTATCAGAGAGAAAGAGATACCTTAGGGTTGATCGATCTTAAAACGAAAGCTTAGGTTTGGTCTAAGTAGAAGTGGGTTAAGAGTAGTTATGATTAGATGGAATGTTTAGTTGTTAATGGCCGAGGTAGCTACTAATGGACGAGGTATAACTTATGGCCGAGGTGGATAAATGACAGAGATGTAGAATTGTATGATGCTCAGGAGTTTAATCTTTGAATGTATTGAATAATTATTAACCCGCCTAATCTAAATATGTTGGATTAATTGATATTGTGATATTTTAGTTATAGGATAATAGTATGACAATAGAAGAAGAAATAATCGAATTGGCATTAGTGCCCTTTACGATCGAGAGGTTGAGTATTTGAACTTGTTAGGAAGGATGGCTCACATAGTAGAATTGATGGAACAATGTTATATGGCTCATGTTCCTGCTCCAAACCCAACCCCATTAAATCTTGGTCCAACGGCATATGAGAGATTTATGGCTAAACGAGTTCCTGAATTTTTGGGGGAATCGGATCCAATGAAGGCTGACACATGGATCTAGAGACTTAAAAAGGTATTCACAGTTATTCGATATTCAGCCCAAGATAGAATTTTATTTGCTACTCATAAGTAGGAATGAGAAGCCCATTATTGGTGGGAAATATAGAAGAGAATATTTGAGGTATTGGAGGATGAAATTACTTGGATTATATTTAAAACAGCTTTTATGGAGAAATATTTTTCTACTGGTCTCTGTGGGCAGAAAGAGGAGGAGTTTTTGTGATTAAGGTAGGAAAATCATATGGTGGTTGAGTATGATACTAAATTTATGAAATTATCCCGTTTTGCTCCATTTATGGTAGAGGGGGAAGAAAGGAAGGCAAGAAAAGTTTCACAAGGCTTGAGGGATGATATTAGAAAATATTTATCGATGTTAAAGTTGCTGACTTATGGAGAAGTATTGGATAGAGCTCTCATTTACGAGAATGAGCTTAAGAAAGAGGAGTTGTTTAAAAAGAAGATGTTTGGTTGAAGTGGTTCGGGAGCCAGCTCCAATGTGAGATTGGGGAGACCACCAAAAGAGGCTAAGTAACCGGAGTCTAGGAAGGAGACTGGCCAATCAGAACCTTAAGGGTGTCAGCAAACTCGTGTCCTCATTGCGGGAGGTTGCACAGGGGCAAGTCTTATTTTAAGTTGTTGGGAGTCTGTTATAATTGTGGACAGGTCGGACATATGGTAAGGAGCTGCTCTCACCCGAAGCAAGCCTCGGTGTCCAAACCGACTGTTTCGCCGAAGGTGTTTGCAGTTACTATAAAGGAATCAGAAGTTTCAATAGATGTGGTGGAAGGTATTCTCTCTATTTGTAGCCTTTCTCGTCATGTGCTTTTTGATTCAAGATCCACCCATTTATTTGTTTCGCCTAAATTTGCACATCATCTTGCATCACCCCCTAAAGTTCTTGATTATCCACTGATTGTTTTAACACCCATGGGGTCATTTGTGGTTCTAGACGTTATGTACGTAGGGTATGTTATTGAAGTTAATGGATGTTAGTTAGTAGCTAATTTAATTTTGCTGGAGATGTGTAATTTTGATGTAATCTTAGACATAGATTGGTTGGAAAAATATTATGCATACATTGATTGTTCTCGAAAGAGGGTAGATTTTGTTATTTCAGGAAGTGAGTCTTCTTATATTTAAGGAGTTCTACGAAAAGAGACATCTTGTTTTATTTTGGCTATTCATGCTTGACATTTGATGAGGAACGGATGCCAGGCCTATCTGGCTTATGCTAGTGTAACTGAGGATCATGAAATGTCAGCTGAGGAGATCCCTATAGTGTGTGAGTTTGAGGATATATTTCTTAAAGAATTGTTTGGGTTACCACCATACTGGGAGATAAAGTTTGAAATTGAGCTGGTGCTAAGATTGGTACCAATATCAAAGACACCATACAGAATGGTGCCGACTAAATTGAAGGAGTTGAAGCAATAATTACAGGAATTATTGGATAAGGACTTCATTAGGCCAAATGTGTTCCCATCGGGTGCACCGGTCTTGTTTGTGAGGAAGAAAGATGAAACTTTGAGATTATGTGTGGACTATCGGGAGTTAAATAAGATCACAATTGAAAATAAATATCCTTTGCTAATGATTAATGACCTCTTTGACCAGTTGTAGGGGGCCTACGTGTTTTCAAAGATTGTCCTTCATCCGGATATCATCAGCTCCAGATTAAATAGGAGGATGTGGCGAAAACGACATTCCGGACGAGATATGGCCACTATGAGTTTATAGTAATGCCGTTCGGGTTAACAAACGCTCCTGCTGCTTTTATGGATTTAATGAATTGAGTCTTTCAGCGTTATTTAGATATATTTATGGTAGTCTTTATTAATGATATCTTTATTTATTCTAAGAGTCATAAAGAGCACGAGGTGTATTTGAGAACAGTGCTCTAAACCCTTTGAGAGTATCAATTATTTGCGAAGTAGAATAAGTGTGAACTTTGGTTGGAAAAAATGGGATTCTTAGGCCATCTTATTTCTAAGGGTGAAATCTTGGTTGATCTGAAGAAGATTAAAGCCTAGTGAATTGGAGCCGACCGAAGTCGGTAACTGAGGTCCGGAGTTTTCTGGGTATGGCTGGATATTATCGTAAATTCATAAATTTTTTTTTCGAATTGCTATGCCGCTCACTCGGTTAACAAAGAAGGAGGCTAAGTTTGAATGGACCGAGAAATGCGAGCAAAGTTTTCAGGAGTTAAAGGACCAGTTAACATCTGCGCCGATTTTGATTATCTCAGACGGATCAGGTGGATTGGTAGTTTACTGTGATACCTCTAAGACCGGAGTAGATTGTGTCCTAATGTAATATGGAAAGGTGGTTGCTTACGGATCTCGACAGTTGAAGGTTCATGAAAGGAATTATCCAATCCATGATTTAGAACTAACTATCATGGTATTTGCATTGAAAATATGAAGACATGATCAGTACGGCAAAAAAATTTTTATATATTCTAATCACAAGAGTTTGAAGTATTTATTCTCATAAAAGGAGTTGAACATGAGGTAGAGGAGGTGGATCATATTTCTAAAAGATTATAATTGTGAAATCCAATACCAACCAGGAAAATGCAATGTGGTGGCTGATACTTTAAGTCGCCGATCAAGCTTTGTGACAAGATTATAGATTAAGGAGATGGAGATATTGGATTGTATGAAGTATTGTAATATCTAGCAATACGTCAAAGGCAGCTGAATGCTGCAATCTTATCTTCAAGTGCAGCCAGAGGTATTACGGAGAATCAAAGAGGGGCAAGAGAATGATCATTTCTTGATGGAAATTGGTGGAGACTTGAAGAAGGAATCTAGAATTGATTTTAATATTTGAGCTGACGGTATTATGAGATTTAGGGATCGGTTATGTATACCTGAAAATAAAGAGCTTACGGAAGAGATTATGAGGGAAGCACACCGAACCAGGTATACGCTTCACCCTGAAATTAATAAGATGTATTAGGATTTAAGAAAAATATTTTGGTGGAGAAATATGAAGAAAAAAATTATGATTTTTGTGAATAAATACATTATCTGTTAGCAATTAAAAGCTAAGAAAAGGAAACCGGCTGTACTACTATAACCAATGCACATCCCAAGTTGAAAGTGGGAGGACATTGTAATGAATTTTGTGTCTGAGTTGCCTAGAACCCCGAAGAACCACGATGCCATATGGGTTATCATTGACCGACTGACCAAATTGGCCCACTTCTTGGCGATCCGAATGACCGACTCTCGGGACCAATTGGTTCAACTATATATTAATGAGATTGTTAGGCTCCATGGTGTGTCAGCTTCAATTGTATCCGACCGAGATCTAAGGTTTGTTTCAAAATTCTAGGAGAGTTTACATCGAGAGTTGGGAATGGGATTGAAATTCAGTACAACTTATCACCCCCAAATAGATGGCCAATCGGAACGCACAATTCAAATATGAGAGGACATGCTAAGGGCCTCAGTGTTGAGATAAAAGGTAGCTAGGATTATTATTTGGTTCTGGCAAAGTTTACTTATAATAACAATTATCAGGTGAGTATTGGCATGGCATCGTTTGAAGCTCTACATGAGAGAAGATGCCGATCGCCTATTCATTGGAAAGAAATGGGAGATAGGCGACTGTTTGGTCCAAAAATTCTCAATAAGACAATAGAGAAAATCAGGTTGATTCATGAAAATTTAAAAGTAGCTCAAAATAGGAAGAATAGCTACATAGACGAAAGGAGATCGGCATTGAAATTTGAAGTCGGTGATTTTGTATTCCTGAAAGTATCGCCATCTAAAAAACATCCCAATTTGGAGTAAAAGGAAAGTTGAAGCCGAGGTTCATAAGACCTTTTGAGATTTTGGAAAAAGTTGATAAAGCTGCTTACCAGTTAGCTTTGCCTCCAAACTTGGCCGATATTTATGATGTGTTTCACGTATCGATACTTCGTAAATATATCCATGACTCAGCATATGTAATTAATTTTGAGCCTCTAATTATTGGTAAAAACCTATCTTATATTGAGGAACCAATGTATATTTTAGACCGGAGGGATCAAATATTACGCACAAAGACCATCCATCTAGTAAACGTTTTATGGAGAAATCACTCTGCTGAGGAAGCTACATGAGAACGCCAAGTAGAGATCCAGAGCAAGTTCCCCCAATTACTTTCATAAGGTATGTATATAGTCTTATCAAATTTTGACGATGAAATTTTATAAGTTGGGAAGAATTGTAAGGATCGAGTTTCTAGAACTTAGTTTCTTACGGCCTTAATGGGAAAATCGAATTTGGTAGCAAGACGGCTGGTTAAGAATTTTTGACTGGTGGAATTGAATTTTTGACCAGAAAAGATGGTTGACCAATTTAAAGGATGGTTGCCCGTATTAGAAATAAGATCGATTATGATAATCGATCAGATTAGATAGATGATCGGACTAGATTGTTGACTAGTTAAGAGAGTTGACCAAAATCAGAATAATTAGCAGTTGACCGAAATTATAATAGTTGACCGAAATTAGGAAGATAACCAAAATGACAATAAAATCGCGGTCTGTAATGAACAGCAATAATCAAGGCTGTTTGGAAAATTAGAAAAAGATAGAGGTTGTTTGGAAAATTAGAAAGAGATCGAGGTTGTTTGAAAAATTAGAAAAAGACCGAGGACTCATAAAGAGATCGAGGACTCAGAGAGTGAGGACGAGAGATAGTTAGACGTTTAATAGAATCAGTTCAGGCCCGTATCATGCTCCCACCTACTCATTTGACCTTCTCGAAAGGGAAAACTGAGTAAGAAAAGAAGTACAAAGTAGGTGACCTATCCCCATCTGCTTCCACTTACCCTATTGTTATAAATACGAGATTTGGAGGTTAGAAAAGAGTGTGCGAAAAATCTAAGAGAAGCACGAAGGAGAAGAAGGAGAGGAAGAATTTTAGGCCAGATTGAGTAATGGAATTCATAGATTAGGATCGGGTAAGTTTATTTTATACTTTGTCTTTGGCTGTTGCGAATTTTTATCCGAATCCTTCGGGTATTATTATTCAAATGCCCTTCTATGCTATTTTTCTACGTAATGCATGTCATGATACTTGTTTTCTCATATTTTATGAAGGAATTTCATATTTAGTGCATATGTTATGTCTTACATGCGGGATTTTGTTCCACGGTTCATACTTGAAAATTGTTAGAATTCCTTTTGTTTATTGAGTTTGGTATTACAGCAAGAATTGGTAAAGTTTAAGCCATGGTGCATGAAAAAATTATCTTGTATGTTTAATTACTGTCAATAGATATCAGTTTGCTTGTCTCATCTGTTTGCATGTTTGCTCACCGTTTATAAAAGTAAGTTTGCTCTTGAAAGACTTTAGTCATTTGAAATTCAAGACTTAAGAAACTTAGATTTTTGGATTAAAGATGGCCGAGTAGTTATAGGCCTAACATGTATCCGTTATTGATATATGATGGTCGAGTAACTGCAAGTATAAAATATAGTTATTATTGATATATGATGACCGAGTAGTTATAGGCCTAAAATATAACTGTTATTAATATATCATGGCTGAGTAGTTACAGGCCTAAAATATAGTCATTATTGATATATGATGGCCGAGTAGTTACAGACCTAAAATGTAGCCGTTATTGATATCTGATTGTTGAGTAATTGTAGGCCTAAAATGTAGTCGTTAAAGGAAAGTTGATTTAGGATTTAAATTCGTTTTGGAAACCAGTTCTCATGAAAATATTTTTTTTTGTCCATGTTTTGTGCTTATGTATGCAAAATGCTCTCATTCTGTTTCTTTTAATTTTGTTTCGAAACTGTATTTATGCAGGTCTTTTCTCATTTGTATATTATTGAGCAATCTGCTCACTCATTGCTATTTTTTTACCCTCAGATGAGTAAGAATTCATGTCGGATGAGAAAGAGTAGAGTTGGACGGATTAGCTAGGTAGGAAGGTCGATCTAGATTTATGTAGCAGTATATGATTGACCATGAAGTATTTTTAGTCATTTTGAAGACTTTTATTTAATGATTCTACTGTATGAATTAATGGATAATTGTATGCTTCCACAGAACTTTATAGTTTAAATAATTTTGGTTCCTATTAGTATCTCATACGTCAATGGTTTCTCCCTATGGCCAACAGACCTAGATTCTTGGTTGGCCAAGACGAGGCCGACTTAAGAGCTCCGGTCGGTTTGGATCTTCTATGAACTGTTATTTTTAAATTATGTATGATTATTTGATTTCATTTCATTACTCATTTGCATGTTGATATGGACGGATGAATAAAATGTAGCCCGTCAAGAGCTCCAATCTGTCACACTTAGTATAAGTATTGACGGAGGTCATTAGAGAATTATGACACATTTCGTCACATTTGTTCTATTTTATGGTGTATAGGTTTTCAATTAAAAGGTTTAACGGTTTGATTTGAAATCTCTTAGGCCAAAATCCAGATTATTATTACAAATTATTAGTGTTGTTTATAGTAAATGAGTTAATTAACTTGTTTACCTGAAAAAATGAACACATTCACATAGATCTACCAACCACCTATCATAGTGAATACCAGTGCGTATGGACAATCAAGTTAATCACCGTGGGATACACCTTCTCCTGACATTGCTCCAAACAACGACAACCAAATAAGCACTCCTTTAGCAACCATGTAATTTATGAGATGATGGTAGCTCAAGTCCAAGACCTGTCAAGAATGTTCAAATCCCCTTGGGACTAATTTGGGGACCAACCATATCAAGTTGTGGTTTCCCTACCGTAAGTATCAAATTCTAATATGAGGTTGAAAGGTAAGAAAACTGTTTTTAAAAGTTGACCAATTCAGCCCCAGTTGTCAGAGGTTCATGAAGCACACTACCACCTTGTCTCTTTGTGGCATGAAAGCGGCCTGAACTTTGGAGATAAGGAACAAACCCGAAGAGATGGAATTACTAAAGTGCATGGGATTTTGAGTGTAATCTCGCCAAAAAGAGGGATCCTACAGCAGTATCCCATGTACTTTTCAAACCAGACAAATACTATAAGTATTTACCAATCATTTAGAGTTAAGGACTTCCCTCAGTATTGAATGAAAAACTTTCGCTGTTGAAGTGAAGGAAATAACAAAAAGAATAGGAAAAGTATGTCTTCAGGGAAGACATTGCTAATAAAATAGTCTAGTTGGATTGTATCTTGTCTACCTTAAATATAATGAGGCATTCCCTCTCCCAAAAGTTCAAGATGTTGATTTTAAAACTGTATGATAAAAGTATTGATCCAACGGGTCACCTTAATCTTTTTCAAACTTTGCTCAACTTCTAGAACTTGGGAGACGCTGCTTTATACATTCATTTTTCTTCAACTTTAAAGGAAGATGCTTAATTTTGTTCTATAAGCTAGGACCAAACTCCGCTAGGACATTCTTAGAATTGGTGAACCAATTCTTATCCCATTTTGTTTCCAGTAGGAGGGTGAAAAAACAATATTAGCACCTTGTCAAGGTTAAACAAGCTCTAAATGAGAGCCATGATATCTTTTTGAGTCTATTCAATGTAGATATTCGGAGCATTTTAAAGCTCACAAATGAGATAAACTGAATGCTTATATTATGGCCGGTTAGCCTGGTGACTTCTTTAAGTCCATGATTTAGTATGTTTCCAAAACATTATTGGTGGCAAGTGGGTGGGCTTACATTGTGGTAGAGAAGGACAATGACTCCAAAAGTCCAAAATGCTCAGACTACAACGTGCATCCAAGGCAATCTAGTAGAGGAAAGAAAAGGAATAATGTCAATTTGCCTAACTATGATTTTTTGAAGTAGTATAGAATTGGGCAGGAGACATGCAAAGCATTCAAGCCGTTGCACCTCACACCCCTCATCGACACCCAAGCCAATATTTTGATGCTGATAAAAAAATAAAAAGTTCCTATGATGGCCCAAATTAATCAAAAACCTAGAGGATGAAGATTAGTCTAAATATTGCTTTTATTATTAATATTTAGGACACAATATTGAGGATTGTAGGACCTTACAAAATGAAATAGATGCCCCTGATTCAAATGGGATACCTCAAAAAATACATGTAGAACCTTGAAGTCGATCAAAAGGACAACATTGGTGAGCCACACAAATAATCGCACAATCAGGTTGTAGTCAAAGTTATGAACATGATTACCACGGGTTGATAGGAGTTGCAACATTGGAACACCCGGAGGAAGCTTTCATCAGTAAAAGGTATAAGATATGGGAAGGAAATGCGATCATTAGTTTCAACGATGATGATATGATTCAAGTAATTTTCCCTAACGTAGAAACCCCTCACTGTATCAACTTTCGTTTAAGATGTGGCAAATGACCATAAGATGAAATGTGTCTTTACTAATAATAAAAACTTTAGAAACATTCTCTACTCGATGCATTTTTAAATTCAAGATTGAAATGTCAACAAATGAATTTGTGTGATGATCCACCGTATAGGTTAGACAATAAGTTGGTCAAAGTAAAATGAATCATACATCTAGAAGTCATGGAGACATCCAAAATTGGCTCCCCTTGATTGACCTTATTGGTAGTAGAATCACCTTCTATTTATAGTGTGATCATGGGCCAGTTATATCTAGTAATGTTTGGGGTTGTGACCTTTATCCCACATTTAAAGATCAAATTTAAAACTAAATATGAGATTGTGGACGCAAGGGGAGATTAAGTGATAGGCTAAAGCTGTTACTTAACCCAAATAAAAGGTTTGGTAACCCCACAGCCAATCGAGTGGTTTGATCTTAAGGATGAAGCTTCTCTATAGTAAGGATAGCCAGGTGAAACTCCAATTAAGATCTTGATAGACCCTAGAGATTTGGACATCTATATCTTAATCGGGACCTCATTGTATCAAGATCTCAGATAAAAATTGATCTACTTTCTACGGAGCCATCTAGGTGTCTTCGCATGGACTTTAGCAATATTGGGTCACATAACCACTCCCAAGGTTCATGATTATTAAATATAGCAAATCAGATTTTAATTTAAATTTATAAATAAATATTTAATCAACCTACTTAAATCCAACCCAAATATTGGGATATGATCCTACAATAATATTGTTAAATGGTCTGGTAATATATAAATGTTAAAACACAAGATTCAAAGTCATATTCAAAAGTGGCTTTGATAACTTGTCAATTGTTTAATTTAGACCATAAAAAAAAGTATCCCAAATTCAAAATCAGAGTAACTAATAAGATATCTAATATTGTATTGAATTAAACAACTCCCAAAATATTGTACTTAATTAAACAACTCTGGAACCGTGGCCATAATACAAATATTCTAAAAATTAAATTTATAAACTCTTAATCGAATAATTGAAATACAACTAAAATATCCTAAAAACTATTTCTTCAGAAATCCTTTTCATCGTCCAAAATTTCTACAACTACATTCAAATTCGTTAATTTGAAAGGTCAGTAAAATGGAGGCAAAAGTGAGTTTAACGTGTAGCAAAATACTATATTTTTATATATGTTGATATAGTAAACG
>JAODPA010022428.1:0-12909 GCA_025585075.1 Nepenthes mirabilis | reverse complement strand
TATTAATTTGGAACCTGCACAACACAATAAACAATTAAGATGTCAGAAATCAGCGAAATTTCTCTCATCATAAACACTCTGACGTTTAAATCAGTATCCTTCCGCAATGAACGGAAAAGGGAGACGCACGCTTAAAGGTGCGCGAAAATACAAGGAGTATGCAGTGAGAGTATATGTGTATGAGAGCTAATCTCAGTTAGCAGTTGATGGGAGGCCTAGCACCCTGTATGCACCGCGATGGGTGGCTAACTTAGGTTGCCTGTGGAAGGCTATGAAAGATGAGAGTTGGTCGTGAGTTTGAGAGCGAGAGCTTTAGGGAGCGTATGTTTCAATACCATGCTCAAGTTATCAATTTGGAATCGGTTGATCGATCGATCCCTTCTCCTGTAGAAGAAAAAGGAATATATAGGCTCTAGGGAGTGGAGTTTTGGGCACGAGAATCCTTTCTGTAGGGATTCATCGGCCATTGACCTGTTGGTGGCAATCGGCGGTAACAGTTATCGCCTTGTGATGGTGAGGAAACCGTCGTGCAACGCTGGCCACGCTTGGTTTACCTTTCACATGAGAATTGGCTGGTCAGTTGTAGAGAACAGCGCAAGCCGCAGCAAGTAGTGTTGACCTCTTTCTCATTGGCTCGTCTCGTTGCCTTCAGTCTGTCGTCTGCAGCCACATTAATGAGTTGCAGGGAGCGCTAATTGGTTGCGGACGTTGGGCTGCCACGTAGGCTGCTTGGAATCCTGGACTGAATAGTCAATCTAGGCTGCTACTTCCTGGATTGGGCCTTGCAAGTTTTGGCCTCCTCCAGGACTGGACCCAACACTAGCCTTCCATGCCTAGGCCGACTTGCAGTCGAAGCCTGGCATGTCCACGGTCCAGTCGCTCACCACGTGTCCTTCCTTGAGATGCGCTGGATTTTGTCCTTATATAGAGTCGTGCCTTCCCTACATGATCACATGGGCTTCCTAGGCGCTGCAAAGACTCAATGGCCTGAATGGAAGGATTCACATGCAAGAATCTAGGCCAGTCTTGAGAACTTTCCTATTTAATGATTGACGATCGTTGGGTGTTGCACCTAGCTAGAGATGAATAGGTCGCCGGATCCTCTATAAATAGAGGAGTTCTCCGATTGGTGGGATCCATGCCTTAGCTGATTCTCGAAGAAATAATGAGGGTCCTTTGGCCTGTCCTGCTCCTGGCGGGAACCCGTGAAGGAACCGGATGGATTTGCTAGAGACTCGGAGCTTCTGTCGGAGACTGTCCTCACGCCCTGATGACGGGTGGTTCCTCGTGCTAACGAGGGTGACTCGGCCACTCCTCTGTCGTCATACGCCTCTCCAATGGCCATTATGATCACTAGTGCATAGGATGATCACAACGGAGCTATCATAGGACACTTCGTCCCCAGGATAGCGCGTCGCAAGTGGCCTTAATTGCGCCTGGGTCATCATATGTGCCATCTGGAGAGGAGGTGGAAAGCGGAGTCCCTGTGGGGGGGGAGTGCGTCATAGTCGTGCCCCACTGGGACTGTTGTTACGGGTGCTGGTTCTGTCGCTGTGGTAATCTCGGGATGAACCTTTAGGGTCTAGCCAGAACCGGCAGCTCTGATGCCTGGGCGAATCACGGTTCTGGTGGGAGCCAAGGTGATCTGATGTAGATCACTTTCTCTGATAAGTCTCCAAGCATTCGGGGCTGCCATTCGGACTTCATGTTCCACGCTGTATCTTTCCTTTCTTTGTACTTTCGCTGTTGCAAGCCTTGTACTTTGTAAAGAAAACTTTGATTAATAAAAACATTCTCGGTTACCTGCAGTTTGTTTCACCGGCATCGTCCCTCGAGTCCTAATGCGGACCGTTGGTGGGAGGACACAGCGAGGAAAGACTGCTGATTTCTACTGCCTCGAGGGTTCAAACGCTGCTGGCAGACGTCACATCCGTCAGATCGTTTGATGCATTAATTGCATGGGAGATCACAGGGTGTCACGTCATCGTAACTCACCTTGAAAAGGCGCGATGCTTTTAAGGATCTGCCACGTGGGGGGAGCCGGTTAATTCCTTCCTGAAGCACTTCTTTCTTGGGGCGACGCCGTTTTGCTAGAGATTTTTGGCTATTTAAACGCCTGAATTTCCTCCAATGACTTCGTGTCCTTTAGCAATCTCGAGAGCATGAAACGTGCGCTATCCTTACTTTTTCTTAATCCTAATAGAAAGATCTCGTCAGAATCTGAGTCATCGCCTGGTGGGCCTGTGAGGGATACACACGCCTCGCGGAGCCGCAACAATGCTGCACCTCGTGCTACCATAGCTCAAGGTCGTGGCTCAGAGGTTGCCGTCGTAGGGCTGATGAGATTTTTTAGGGCACCGCCATTCTTCGAGATGGATGGGGTGTCCACTTCCTCAAGGCACAGCAGGCCTAGGAGAGTGGATCATGCATTCCAATAGGTAGTCCGAGCTATTGAAGGCTTCGAAGCTAGGGTGCATGTTGCGATCGAAGAGATTGAGCAAACAAGGGCTCACACCACACACTTTGAGAGGGCGTGCGCTAAGTCGGAAGCAAGAGTGTCTAGGCTTGATAGCGCTAATATGCAGGCTCGGGATTGCATTTCAGCTCTCCAGGAGGAGTTCGAGCGATTTTGGGTGCACTTTAGAGAGGAGCACACAAGGTTGGAAGCCGAGTTGAGGTCAAGGTTAAAGGCGGAGGAGGTGGCCCCTGCACTGGAAATGAGGTTTCAGGATGGTATCCGTCTTAGCTGGAAGTTAGCCAGGCTAGAAGAGCTAAACTTCCGCATCGGCGTACTGGACTCTCGAAACTTAGGCATTTGGATTCGTACGCACCTGACAGAGTTCACCGCTTCGCATCCTTCTGCACCCAGTGAAAGTGACTAGTTGTAATCTACGGCTGCTGACCGCCTCTTGTGTAAAAAGA
The DNA here is from genome assembly GCA_025585075.1 of Nepenthes mirabilis. Lineage (NCBI taxonomy): Eukaryota > Viridiplantae > Streptophyta > Magnoliopsida > Caryophyllales > Nepenthaceae > Nepenthes > Nepenthes mirabilis. Next base: position 9,987 of record JAODPA010022428.1, on the reverse strand, counting down.
ATTTATTAGCATGTCGCGTAATAAAACCTTTTACTCAACCATGCTATAAATTTGTTACTGTTCATCGTATTAGCATGATTAACTTGGTCTTCTTGACGCGTGTCCTGGAAGTCTTGCCGCTGCTAGTCCCAACAGTCAGGATCAGCATTTAATGCTAGCATGATAACTGGGATTTGGTAGGCGGCTGCAGTGACTGTGATCTGGCATGAGCCATGATTAGCTGCTACTTAAGATTCGAGGCATTTCTGATGAACGGGCACGTAGCCTAGCCATCAAGTGAAACGTCGATTGAGTTTCCCGCTCATTGGCATCCTGTTGCCTATTTAAGCGACGTTCTTTATAGATTCCGCTCTTCACGCTTCCTTGCACTGTGAGTCCATAATACTTCCTTGAGAGAGAAAAATGATGAAGAAGAATTATCCTTCCTCCTCCCATACTTCTCGAACAGTTCGACACTGGGTTGGGAACACTGGGTCTGTCCTGACTGCCAGCGCCATCGCCGCTTTGATGGTGGATTATGGAATCCCCAAGGACATGACATACCGTGCTCTTGGCTTGGACGGTAGGGCCAACATCCCTCCAAAGGGCTTCGTTATGGTCTATAAGCACCATCTGAAAGGGGGGCTCCACTACCCTATGCCGTGTAACCTGTATGCGCTCATCGAGGCATTGGGTGTTACAGTAGTGAGGATTCACCCTAACGCCATCCGTTACTTGGTTTCGCTGTACATCTTTGCCCGCCTCCATGCAGGTACATTTTATGCGAGGGCGGCAAAGGTAATCTTACGTTTCAGAGAGTCGGAGGATTGGATCTCTATGTCTCCTCGACCAGGCTTTCACTTTTGAGGGACCAATCCTAACTCGATTAAAAACTCGAAGAATCATTTCTTCTTTCTTTAGGAGCCTTCCGATTTGGAGCTCTCTCACCAGTGGGGTCTAATACCACAGTTCTTTTGCAAAGAAGCGTCCATAGAGGAGGTCAGGGATGCGTCAGAGTTGGTTGCCGCTATCGGTTCTTAGATGAAGACGTTCTCCATTCAGAGCTATTATCTGACGTCCGACGCTTCTGCTACTGCCAAATGGGGTCCTGAGTCTAGTTGGGTTGTAGCTGGCCCTAAGAAGAGAAAGCCTGGGGCCGTTGTACTTCGCAAGCCTTCGGGAGAAAAGGGTGAGGAAAGCTGCTCACTGCTGGAGACTTCCTCATATGAGGAAGTTGAAGCTCCTCTAAAGAGGTTGAGGGAGGTCGGAGATACCTCCACCCGGATATCACAGAGGCTGGCTGCGCGACCAACCGTGTGAGCCAGGAGCCCCACTCTAAGGCAAATGTCAGACATTGAGCCACAGGAGGGAGTGGCTGAACGTTTACCGAATCCTACCGTGGCGTTAGCTGAGTACGACATTCTTTTGGTGGAGCTTCACTCTGAGAAAGAGTCCCCTGTAGATCGCTTCGTTGACTTAAAGCCGTGGGAGGCGATGGCTGAGGGCACGCCGATTGTGGAGGGTGGCACGTTAGCTCTTGAGGAGTTGGAGGAAGTTGGTGCTTTGGAGTCTGTGCAAGCCCTAGTAGGGACTTCAAGGCTTCCTAGATCGCTTGCCAGGTCACTCTTGGTGGTGTGCGTCTAGGAGAGTGCGGTTGTGTAGGCAAAGATTGAAGCCAGACGGGTTGCCAGTTTGCCAGGTGCCGATCTGACTCTAGATACTGTCGTGTCTGAGATGGCTCAGGAGTCAGAGCCCCCAAGTGTTCCCACATCACTTGTGGCTCCAGACCATCCCAACTTCGCGGTGGTCGTAACTGAATGTGCGGAGCCCCCTGGTTTGTTCACGTCGGGTGACAGAGCTGATCGTTCGGATGCTTCCTTTGCTTAGGTATGGTCGTCTTGAGTTGAGCGTTTCTCTGCTGCCTGGAACTTTGAGAATTTCCAACCTTCCGTTTTCCCTTGTAGGCCCCTAGGGAGTTTAACTCTTTCAAAGCACTAATTGCTCCACTGCGCAGATACTTCCACTGCGGGGCAGGAGATGGCTCAGCATGCGGGAGTCGAGATTGCTTCCCTCCGGGAGGAAAATGAGCAGCTGAGGGGAGAGATCAGGCAGCTGAAGAGAATGGTCACTGCTCTGGAGGACAACAACTCCCGCTTCTCTAGGAACCTGAGGGGGTGACTCACTCCAGAGGATGTAGGCCTTGTGTTGGAGCGCAGGTACTGGGATAGTATCCGCCTGTGCCATAAGATCACCTCCCTCATGCTTCCAGATGTCCCGGAGGGTGTCTTTCATCCAGGCAACTCTGGGGTCTACAACAGGTCTCACCTGAGAGACTTTCTTGACGAGGCAGGCCCATCTGACACGTAGGAACAGCCTTGTCTGTACATTGTTTCTTTCCCTTTTTGCCATTTGACAATGCCTTGTATATGTGCTTCGAATGAGAAGAAGTATCTTTTCTTGCATTCAATGCCTCTGAGTATATGAGGCAATTTTTGGGATCATAACTTGTGTTTTAATCGACTAAGCTTGTGAAGCTATTGTCGCCAATGCCCCAATCTGGCACCTTCTTGCGTTGTACTCGTCCTTCATTAGAGGATATCATCACATCTCACGCGTTTAATGAAAAGCTCGATCCAATGGAGTGGATATCGTCACAAGTCCCGTGGAGCAACGCTAAGGGCCAATTGGGTTTTCAGGCAACATCAGCCGGACTCCGGGTCTAGGCTATTTCGCACACGATACCTGTTTTAGGTGCTTGGCCCCCGCTCAAGGTATCGTCGCTCTCATGTGCATGGTCCTAGCCCACGACCATCATAGACTGAAGGTGCTTTCTTCTTTGAAAGACAATTATCGCACGCTTGTAATTTTTACCCCCTAAGATTTTAGTGGCCGCACATTAGGAACTTCAAAAGGCCCTGGGCCTAATGTCTTGACCGTACGGGTCACCTGGTGTGGAACCAAGGATTGAAGGCTGCTGAGGGCTTTTCGATGCGGGGTCAAAATTCTGAGTTGGCTGCTTTCGGGCTGCTTGGCGTGGAGCCAAGGATTGAAGGGCCGCTGAAGGCCTTCCAATGCGGAGTCGAGATTCCGGGTTGGCCGCTTTCGGGCCGCTTGGTGCGGAGCCAAGGATTGAGGGGCCGCTGAGGGCCTTTCGAGGCAGAGTTGAGATTTCGGGTTGGCCACTTTCAGGCCGCTTGGCGTGGAGCCAAGGATTGAAAGGCCGCTGAGGGCCATTTGACACAGAGTCGAAATTCTGCAGTGGCCACTTTTGGGCCACTTGGCACGAGGCCAAGGCTTTGCTTTACGGACAGATGAAAATCTTCCCAACTTAGGGGCAGTCTAGGTCGTTTCACTTTTGGTAATGTCATGCATGCAAATACTCATATGAACGAACGCACAAGATAAAAAACATGATCGATTTTATTAAACGAAAACACAATACATGTATAAGCATTCCTCATGGTGTGTGTGCATACCTTACCTGCGCAGTTGCTGTCCTTCTGATAATATTTACTGAGGATGGCAGCATTCCAGGTCCGCGGGACCAACTTGCGGTTTGGGGTGCGTAGCTTATACGCTCTATTCTGAAGGATTGCTGACATGAAGAATGGGCCTTCTTGGCCAGGGGAGAGCTTATTCTTACTAGCGGTCTTTCCTCCAACCTCTATACTTCGGAGGACCAAATCTCCAACCTCGAGTAGATATGTCTTAACCCATTTGTTGTAGTACCACGTGATACGCTACTGGTAGGCTGCAGTCCTCAGGAGGGCCGCGTCACGAACTTCCGAGAGCAAGTCAAGGCGTTTCTTGAGTCTTTGGGAGTTGGTGGTGGGATCGAAGCATTCAACCTACAAGCAGGAAAGCCCCACTTCCATGGGGACGACCACTTTAAATTCGTAGTAGATATTGAAGGGCATCTCTCTAGTTGGTTCTCGCGAGGTAGTTTGATATGACCAAAGGATGGAAAGCAACTCGTTGACCCAGGAGCCCTCTGCATCTTTCAGCTTAGTCTTCAGTCTATGTAACAGCGTGCGGTTGGTGAATTTGACTTGTCCGTTTGCCTAAGGGTATGCCACAAACGTGTGAACCAGCCTGATGCGTAGGCTTGCACAATACTGAGTGAACCATTTGTCGGTGAATTGGATTTTATTGTCAGTTACTACGACTTCAGAAATCCCAAAATGGCAAACGATGTTCTGGCAAAGGAACTTCGTTGTGTTCTGCTCCGTGATCCATGCTAGAGGAACTGCATCCACCCATTTGGTGAAGTAGTCGATACCGACAATGAGAAACTTCATTTACCCAAAGGCTAGAGGTAGCGGTCCAAGGATATCAAGCCTCCATTGCACAAATGGCCATGGAGGTTGAAGGCTGTGCAGCTCTGTGCATGGCTAATAGGATGTAGTCCTGTGAACCTGACAGCTTTTGCACTTCTTCACGAATTCCAAGGCATCTCCCTTCATTGTGGGCCAGAAAAGACTTTACCAAATGATCTTGAATGTGAGGTTTTTCCCTCCGATGTGTGAGTCATATGTGCTAAGGTGGACTTCACTCAATGCGTATTCGGCTTCCTTAGAGGTTAGGCATTTTAGGTAGGGAGTGGAATACCCTCACCTATATAGCCTACCATTGATGGTCACATACCAGCCTGCGATCTTCTTGATCCGCTTGGCCTCCTCAGCATCTGTTGGCAATGTTTCTTTTGTCAAGTACCTATGGTATGGGGTATCAAATTGTCGTCCTCGCCAATCTGTAGTACTTCCTGGTCCGGACTATCTATACTGGGTGCAGCCAGGATTTCCCGTAGGATCTTGGCATACTATTCCAGAGATCCTGTAATTGTGTCCCTAGCCAACTGGTCAGCTTTCCAATTTTCTATCTTGGGCACGTACTCAATCTGGAAACATTCGAACGTCTGGATCTGGGTTTTTACTTTTACCAGGTACTTTATAAGTTGAGGGTTTGATACCTCGAAGACTCCTTGGATTTGATTGGCCACGAGCTCCAAGTCACTGCACACGACCAGTGATCCGGTGGAACACTCATTTGCTAGCTGAAGTTCTGCAAGAAGGGTTTCATATTCTGTCACGTTATTAGTGATAGGGAAGGTTAGTGCAACAGAGTACTTGAACTCTACACTGTCTGGAGTTCTGAGCACGACTCCAGCTCCACTGCCTATTTAGGTGGATTATTTGTCCACGTTTAGAATCCATGATGGAATGCCCAGAGCATCCAAACTCTTTAGGCTGTGTGGGTCGTCTAGAGTTGGGGTCGCCGCCTCAACGATGAAGTCCGTCAGAGCTTGGCCCTTGAGTGCTGGTTATGGTCGGAACTCCACATCAAACTTTCTCAGTTCTATAGCCCATTTGACCAGCCGTCCGGAGATCTCCGGTTTCTATAGGATAGATTTCAAAGGTTGATCCGTTAGAACGATGATTCGGAGCGCTTGAAAGTAGAGCCTCAGCTTCCGTGCCGAATAAACGAGGGTTAGCACAATCCTCTTCGTGTGCGGGTAACGAGTCTCCACGTCCGTCAACACCCTACTACGTAGTACGCTAATCACTGTGTGCCCTTGTGCTCTCTGACGAGCACTGAACTATGCGCCGTGTCTGACGTGGCCAGGTAGAGGTACAGGTTCTCGCCCGTAGATGGTGAACTCAAGAGAGGTAGGTTGACTAGATACGTCTTTAGTTCTTAAAATGCTTCCTCGCATTCGTCCGTCCACTGAAATCTGGATGCTTTAGTCCTTCTGAGTGCCTTAAAAAAGGGAATGTACTTCTCCGCGGACATGGCTAGGAACTGCGATTGGGCTGCCAGTCATCCTGTGAGCTTTTGTACTTCATTCACGGTCCGCGGAGGGTTCATGTCGAGGATGGCTCTGATCTTCTCCTAATTTGCTTCTATGCTGCACTGGGACATGATAAAGCGCAAGAACTTTTCGGAGGTAACTCCGAATGCACATTTGGCCGGGTTGAGTTTTATCCTGTGAGCTCGGAGTACCTGGAAGGTCTCTTCTAGGTCACAAACATGGTCGTTAGCTAGTCTACTCTTCATGAGCATGTTGTGGACATACACCTCCACGTTTCTTCCGATTTGGGTCTCAAATATCTTGTACACGAGGCGCTTTTAGGTTGCTCAGGCATTTTTGAGGCTAAAGAGCATTACCTTATAGTAGTATGTTCTCTGGTCGATTATGAAGGAGGTGTGTTTCTCATCGTTCGGGTCCATCCTAATTTGGTTGTAGCCTGAGTAGGCATCTATGAAGCTCAGGAACTCGTATCTGGACGTAGAATCCACTAGTTGATTGATCCGAGGGAGTAGAAAGCTATCCTTAGGACAAGGTTTGTTTATGTCGGTGAAGTCCATACACATTTGCCACTTGTCGTAGCTTTTTTTCATAAGAACGCTGTTGGTTAGCTAGTTTGGGTACTGGACTTCTCTAATGAATCCAGCGTCCAACAATCTCTTCACTTCCTCCCTGACGGCTATTAGTTTCTCGATAAAGTGGTTTCTACACTTTTATCTGACCGGCTTACGACCAGGATCGAAGCCCAACTTGTGGATCATTACTCCGATCAGTATCTCGAGCATGTTGGTAGGAACCCACGAGAACACGTCGGAGTTCTTCCAGAGAAAGCTAATCAATCGATCTTGGTTAGCCACAGTGAGAGAGCTGCCGATTGTGTGCACTTCTCTAGCTCAGCAAGATCTAGAGGTATCACTTCGATTGCTTCTCCCGACTGAGCTTACTGTAGCGTGGCTTCATCATGGAGGTCTAAGTCTCCATCCAAGTGGTCTGGCACTGCTGGGACGACTTGGGACAAGTAGCACGTCTATCCTATCACCTGATCACCAAGAACCTATCTACACCATACGGGGTTGAAAACTTCATCTTTAAATGAGGGATCGAAGTAACAGCCCCGAAATCCGTGAGAAACAGTTTACCCATGATGGTGTTATAAACGGACGGTAGATCAACAATAAGGAACGTTGGCTCTCACGTGGTAATATGCGGGTAAGTTTCTATCGTGATCTTCGGCTAGAGTACTCCCTGCACAGGTACAGGTTCGTTATCCAGTCCATATAGAGCGCCATCGGTCGATTTCATCTGGCTTCTTCTCAATCCAAGCTTAAAGAAGGTAACAAAATATAGCAAATTTTGGGAGCTTTCATTATCAATAAAGACTCGTTTTAACTGATAATTAACCATACCATCTGAAATAAGGGCAGATACAATAAGGAATTAGAATGGGGAATGTTACATAAGTTATATTGTCACTGTTAAAGCTAATGATATCACTCCTATCCCCTATCCTTACTTTCTTGCTGTTGGAAGTCTGCTCGAACTGTACCTACATGTTGCTCTTGGCTAGTGCGGTTAAGATCATATTAATCACGCCGGCAACCGTACAGTTCTTCAGAGGCTCGCTTGCCTTGCCTCCTGAGGCTACAAGGGCCTGACCCGAGCCCTTCACGAACCGTTTGAGGAGTCTGCGGCGGATCAGATCCTCTATCTCCTACAGTAGGGTCCAACAGTTCCCTGTAGAATGTCCCAGGCAGCGGTGGTACTAGCAATACATCGTCTTGTCACCATCGCTCGGGCCCTTTGCTGCTTTCGACCATTTGAAGAACATTTTATCCTGGATCAGTATCAGGATATACACGCAGGTATCATTTAGGGGAGTTAGGGACGCTGGCTCGTACTCCTTCCTAGATCCCGACGAAAGCCGCGATTGCTTGCGGTGTTGCTAGAAGCGGCTATTGTCGTCGTTCCTCCTCTTCCCGATAGTTGGCTTGGGCCCTTCTGAAGGGCGGTTCGTGTGTTCGGGACGCTTTGTCTCATTGGCTTCCTCCGCTGAGATGTAGGCTCGAGTGATGGCCACTGCTTCCCAGAAGGAATGAGGGCAATGATACAACACGTGCTTGAAGAAGTTCCCTGCTGCCAACGTAGCAATGAAGGCATTGATTTTTAGCTCATTGGAGAGCTGTGGGATCCGGCGTGCCTCAGTGATGAAGTGGTTGAGGAATCACTTCAAACTTTCATCCGTCCTCTGGCGGAGGTGGACCAAGTGCCACGGCTACTTCTCCTCCATTCGGTTGGAGGCAAACTAGTTCAGGAAGTAGTCTATAAGCTCATCGAAGGAGCATATGGAGTTCGGCGGGAGACCATGGAACCAAAGCAGCACACCCCTTCTGAGAGTGATGGGAAAGTACTGGCACATCACGGCCTCGCTCGCTCCCTGAGGAGATAGATGAGTGTAAAAGTAATTGAGGTGGTCAATCGGATCCTTATTTCCGTCGTACCCTTCTAGTGTTGGCATTTTAAACTTACGAGGGAGTGATTGGGTCCGGAGATCTATGGCGAAGAGCGATCTTCGCATGTCAGTGGAGAACCGCACGGGCCTCTCCTTGTGTAGGAGATCCCAGATGACCTTCACCTTCTCCTCCATCAACGGATCGAATCCGCTTCTCCGTGCATTGATGACGTTGCAAAGCTCCATGTGACCCTACTGGTGGTGCTCAACTTGTAAATTGTGGCGGTTTTCCGCACGGGGCGACAACGGGCTGTACAAGTCCATGGTTGTCTGCCTCCTCTTGCTACGAGAATTACGAAGGTTACGTCGCTCTGGGCTCTCCTCTCACTTGTCCCGAGTAGGGTGGCTTCCAGCTATAGACTTGGCCCTGCTGCCAAAGGCTGCCTAGGACTCGACGTCATCAGGCCGACCTGATCTTCCCCTGGGGGCTCTGGTGCGACACCCTCCCGACTTGGCGGATGACGCCTGAGATGCTAGGGGAGCAGCCCCTATTCATGGTGTGCTCATCCGATTGCAGAGGGGGTGGATCATTAGCCTTATGTCATTGAGGGGGTGTGCTCATCCATATTGTTGGCTAAATGGTGAATGTCAGGTTGCAAACGAGCGTCAGCATGGCTACCCACTGAGGGGTCGTCACCATGAGCAGCTGTATCTCTTACTGGGGCGCTACATTGTGCCCGGGTGTTGACCATCTTGTTATGGAGGAGTGAGTGTCGAAAGGAGATGCTAGACTTTTTATTGCATTCCCACAGACGGCATCAATATTGCGTCCCGGGTTGTCGTACAGATTAAGGAGTTTTTGGATTCCTCGTTATCAGAGGTGATCACGAGCGGATCCGATCTCCGTCGCTATTAATTTAAAACTTACGCAACACAACTAACAAATAAAAGGTTAGAGGTCGGCGAAATTTTTTTTACCGAAAATACTCTGACTCTCAAGTCATTATCCTTTCGCAAGGAACGGAAATGGGGTACGTACGCTTAGAGGTGCACAAAAATGCGAGGAGTATGCGGTGAGAGTGTATGTATGTGAGAGCTAATCTCAGTAAGCGGTTGATGGGAGGCCTAGCTCCCTATATGTACCGCGACGGGTGGCTAACTTAGGTTGCTTGTGGGAGTCTACGGAAGATGAGAGCTGGTCGTGAGTTTGAGAGCAAGAGCTTCAGGGAGCGTATGTCTCAATACCAGGCTCAAGTTATCGATTTGGAATTGGTTGATCGATCGATCCCTTCTCCTGTAGAAGGAGAATGAATATATAGGCTCCAGGGAGTGGAGTTTTGGGCACGAGAATCCTTTCTGTGAGGATTTGCCCGCTATTGACCTGCTGGTGATGGTCGGCGGTGTCAATTGTCACCTTATGATAGTGATAAGACCATCGTGCATTGCTTGGTCTACCTTTTACACGAGGATTGGCTGGTCAATTGCAGAGAATGGCGCAAGTTACAGCTAGCAGGGTTGACCTTTTTCTCATTGGCTCGCCTTACTGCCTTGAGTCTGCTGCCTACAGTCGTATTAATGAGTTACAAGGAGTGTTGATTGGGTGCAGGCGTTGGGCTGCCACATAGACTGCTTGGAATCCCGGACTGAATAGTCGATCTGGGCTACTACTTCCTGGATTGGGCCTTGTAAGTTCTGGGCTCTTTCAGGACTAGACCCAACAACAATAAACAATTAAATTTAAATTTGTTAATTA
>JAODPA010022417.1:0-37803 GCA_025585075.1 Nepenthes mirabilis | reverse complement strand
TCATGTTTTATCCCTTCAGACTAGTGGCATGGATACGCTTGCAGGAGCTCGGACGTGATCGGGCTCGGATATTCCTTTTGGCAAGTGGAGAGGTTATATTTGGTATATTTCTGGTCTCGAGGATATGTTATGATTATTATTTCTGGTCGGATGATGGCCTTGATCATTGCATGTAAAATATTGGAGTTATTGCATTATGTGGATGAGTTGTTGTAATTTGGATACCTACCTTGCGATCATGGTTAGCAGGTCGTGTATTATGTTTGTCCGGATTCTTATCCGATGAGATCTTGTGCAGGTTTTTTTTACATTCGGTCCTGCATGTGTATGATTGTCACACCCGGGTTGGGTTATTATGATTGATGGAAATATTATTATTGATTTTATTTTTGACCTGCGTATATTGTGTTCCTGGGACGTGACAATAGCCTTTGATTGTGTGGAGTGAATACAATCTACCATTGATTACTCTCCCTCTTGGCTGGTAGGGTCTACTAGCCTAGGTCCCTTTGAACAAAGAAAACGATATGGCATTATGAACTTCAGAAATAGACAATGTAATGTGAACTTCGGATTTTAACACCGAGCTTTGTACTTCAGAAGTTAGCTTTGAAATATAGAAATTTTGTACCCTGGAACTTTGCATCTAATAGTGAACTTTGAAAAATTGATATCAGACTTCGACTATGGAATCGGCATCCGTAATGAACTTCGGTATTTCTTATAACTCTATGTTATTGCATTCATGATTTATATTGCAGGTTTTTGGTACCTTGTTGAGTTTTGGCTCACTCCGTTAGAAATTTTTCCCTCCAGATAAAACGGTAGAATTGATACCGGACAAGCAGGAATAGACAAAGCTTACTCAGGAGGAATTTTGGAATCGGAAAGCCTGATGAAGATTTTTGGAGAATTTGATAGTGTTGAATGTCTTTATCTCAAACTATGAATGAATAACTACGCTTCCACTTGTATACATTTTGGTATAGATCTGCTTCCGCCATTAACTTTTAGTTATATTCAGGTATTAGAATGGTATCTCTGTAAGAATTTTTGGTTTGATGAAATGAAATATTAAAAAAATTAGAGCTGTGAATATTAGATGGCGTTGGATGATCCTGTGTATGTATCGTGAATATATATGTATATTTAAAGTCTGTATTCTTTGTATGGGTGCAAGTGTTGGTCCAATCTGGACCGTCTCCATTGATTTCTTTATCTTGGGACTTAGCTTCGGAAGAATTCTGACGGGAAGATTATTGAAGTAAAAAAAAAAAAATCTGCTCCGTCACAATAACATCCTAAGGCATGTCCCTAACATCACCCGTTACAACAAGCGGCAAGGATAATTCCCTTGAGTTTTCACTGTCACGCTAGTGACATGCCTAGGGATGTTACCCATCAAAAACAATGAATGCAGATCCTAATTTCACAATTATTGATTCTTTTGAAGGAAGTTCTATTGGATTCTTTTCACAAATATTTCCATCTGGGAGATCAGATTCATCTTTTCATAGATATTTCTGTTTAGGAGATCAGATTCATCTTTTAACAGATGTCTCCATCTAGGAGATCAGATTCATCTTTTCACAGATATCTCTATTTGGGAGATCAGATTCATTAATTCCTAATGTGAAATTCTCCTCTAGTTATTCATGTACTTGTTGTCTTACTTGCGGATTTCTGTCTTTTCATAACTTAACTTACATATGAATATCGAAAGCATAGAGAAGATTAGGAGTTCTTACCGTTAAAGAATGAATTGACTTTGAGAGTTTTTGAACACAGATTTCTTTCACAACGCATATATCGAAGCTTCCAAATTATTCAATTGGACTAATACAAACATACATATCATTTGATTAGCAATTAAACATGGGAAATTATGCAAAATATCGTCTGAAGTCCTCGGTAAACAGTGCACGTGAACAGTGCACTGACTTCACATATCGGTTAATTTTCAAAATTTCGGACATCCAACAGGTAAATTTTTAAACCCAAGGCATAGGTAACTTTAATCCCAAGTCAATTTATACATTAAACTCCAAATCGAAGCTTAAATAATGTTCGGGCGTCAGTTAGGGGTTCTGCAAACGAATTTCCACCTCAAACCACAAATTCGGATACCTAATCGATAAAATTACATACCGAAGTCATGGGTAACCATAGTCTAGTCCCAAATTAAGCTAAAGCCCCAAAAATTCTTGGGTTTCATGTTTGGGCATGGGGGTTATGATTTACGTTGTCTAAAACCTTACTTAAACTATAAATTTGGACTCCAAATTAACATATATGCATGCTGAGGTCTTGAGAATTATAAAATAAAAATCTAACTGGGTATCAAAACGAGGACACCCAAAAAAACAAGACAAAAGTTCATGAAAACGAAAGAGAAGAGTATGAGTGTACTTACCTCGTTCTGATTTAACACCTTTTTAACTTGTTCTTGAACGGATTCGGACTCGTAGGCCTTCATCTCCTCCTTTATCTCTCTTATTCATTGATCTCTATCTCTCTATCTCAGAAGCATCTAGAAAAATGGCAAAAATCAAACCTGTGCGTGTTTAAATGCCTCGACTGGCGATTAAGCTCTAGTCAGGCGGTTATTAGGCGCACCGCCCTGCTAACGCCGCACCTCGAGCACTTGTCGAGCGCCTTTCAAGTGAGGCATTCTATTTTTCAGGCCCAGGTGGCCCTCGAGTGCAACTCGGACACGGGTCAATTCGGCGTCAAACCTGCAGCAAGCCAACTTCGTGTTTTCACTGTCCAAGACCTGTTTTGATCCTTCTAACCTAATTTTTCACATCCTTGGACACTAACTATGATTATATAACTTTAATAAGTCATGATTACCATAATTTAAAGTCCAAAATCTTATTTACGAATTAACATTTCTCAATTTATAACTTCGGTTCCTGATTTATCAATTTCAAATTTTTGGGCTTTTCAATTCGATTCCTCCGGTACTCCTTGACCTTAATTTACCTATTTCAACTTAATTACTCACCTTTTATTATATTTTGGGAATCGGTACATTGAAGGAGCCCAACTTTCTCTTAATTATCATGTTTTAGAAGCTTGGGTCATGTGACGGACCGAATTATTCTCCAACGAATCACCTCCGTCATTGGCAACACAACTACAGTCCATAATTAGCAATTATGGATTCTATAGAAATTTCGGCAGAGTTTCCTCTGCAACTGGACGAAAATAAAAAATACAACCTGTTTAAAAACATCCTGTACAAGTACACATCTAACCAAAGTAATCAATACAAAGCCTATAACACAAAACGCAGGATCATATAATTGCCATATCATCCATGACTCAAATACAGTAACCCTATCTACTATACTGGGTCTAGAGAGATGCCATCTAACAAAACTCAAAATCTAAGAACATTAACATAGCATAAATGCGGAAGTACAACTAAATCATCAAAGTCTGCGGAAGCACAACAAAAACTATAATACAACAACAAGCCATATCCATCCATGAGTGGCTGTTTACATTCTAATATAATAAACATAACCCAATCTTTAAGCTTCGATGTCCAACTAATATCTTCAAGCAAGTCTCTCTCATTGCTCTCACTAATCTGGCGCCAGCTAAGTGTTCTCATCTGGAAGGAAAACAGCAAGGGTGAGCGTACAGCTCAGCAAATGTAATCATAACTCATTAATAATAATGATAACAATGAAAGCAACAACTGGGAGGGGGGAAAAGCATAATATGTCAATAATAAGGAATCATGAGAGGAAACAGGAAACATCTTGGAACATTAGATTCTCACGGTTATATCGATTAGGCATTATTCATTTTCATCATTATATCATCTTTGTGGACCCGGGCTAGTGAGCCATACTAACCAACGATGCGAGAGAACGATGAAAGGAATGTGTTCGCTACACATTCTAAAGCCACGGATACATTTTAGGTCTACAGCACTCGACCATCAGTTGCATCTCCACTATGCAACACGAAACCAACGGCTACATTTTAGGCCTGCAACACTCGGCCATCTCAAGATGCCCCATATCCCCCGGGGACTAGGGCAATCCTCGTTCTTCCACAGTAGTTTCCTAAAGCGTAGCACGAACATCACCCGCTCCCACGAGCGGTCAAAATACGTGACTAGGTATTCCTCGAGTTCACACCGCGATGGACATGGTAAGCTAAAGAATACTACCCCTATGATTCATGGTCCTAATTTCAAGGTTAGTTTCAACACTTGGAGAGGAAAATCCACATTTTTCATACGCATTCACAACTCGAAAAATTCCATTCCCATCACATACATCTCCATCCGGGAGATCATTTCATCACAATGCACAATGTGGATTCCCTTCCATTTACTTGCTCGGTTCGCAACTTTCTGTGGGGCTCAATCCCGTTATTACAATTCGACTCATGTTCACAAGAGAATTTCGAATTCCATACCTTTGATAATCACGTACCATTCTAGAAGCCTCCTGGACTCGTTTCCTTACTTCCGGTGCCCAAATACACATTTTCGGGGCTTACACTTTAACACAACATTTAGACATCACTTTCATAACAATTAAACGAGGGCAAAGCATGTAAATTTTTCATTTATTTTAGGATGGACAGTGTCAGGTCTCTTTTAGAGCATCCGAACGCCGCGAACTATTTGATACTTGAGAAATCGGGCATCCAGTTGATACGTATGCACAACTGGGACATGGTGATTCATCTTTTGGGGTCGATTCAACATACAACGAAGGTGAAAACATACAATTTCCCCCTTTACACTCAGATGAACAGTGTCAAGGCCGATTTAGAGGGCCCGGACACCGCGATCGGGTCGAAACGTGCGAGATCAAACTCGCAGCCGACATATATACATTTTTAGGACATGGGGATTCACATTTTGAGGTCAATTTCACGATACGTGGAAGGAAAATAGGAAATCCCCAATTTCGTGGGTTAGGGTTTCGATGAAACCAAACCGAGTGAATCGGACACGATTCGAACAACTAACTACATATTCCTTGGTCATTAATCATGGGTTTCATGATTCTAACGTTCACGGTGGGTATCGACACAAAATGTCCAACAAAATCAAGCAAAATATCGAAAGAGAACGAGAAGTGAGTATGAGAACACTTGCCTCGATGCGTGCTTTCACCTTTATAACTATCTCTCGAAAGGATTTGGACTCCAAGGCCTCGATCTCCTCCCTTCTCTCACTAGAATCGGCGCTCTCTCACTCTCTAGAAGCTTTCGGCTCGTGGGAAAAATGAGGAAAAGAGAAGCAGCCGTGACTTAAAAAGGCGCCACAGCTCGAGCGCGCCTCGAGCGAGCATCAGGCTGCCGCAATTCTGGAATTCCCGCTCGAGCAGAGCTCGAGCGGCCAGCGGGCGGGCGCAATTCTGGAAAACCCGCTCGAGCAGAGCTCGAGCGGCCAGCGGGCGGGCGCAATTCTGGAAAACCCGCTCGAGCCACGGCTCAAGTGTGCAACAGGCGCAAGCCTGCTGGCAGCGCTTCAGCAGCACGAACCTGAATTCTTCTTGATTTTTCTTCCGATACCTCACCTTATTCGTTCTATAGGCCTAGTATTGATCATTAGCATACTAATCACCTCATCATTATCAAGTTTTTAGACTCGAAACCTCACAATTCTCCCCCACTTATGAAAATTTCGTCCTCGAAATTTAACAAGTCTCAAATTTCCAAATCAGAGGTGAACTCCTTATTCTGAAATCATTTCCTCGGACAATGCCTATTTTAGGAACCTCAAGCATTGGATCGTTCTAATCTTTGTCACACGACAAATTCTTAGCCTCCTAGAATGGTTTAACCCACACCTATTGGCTTTCTCAACCGATGATACAAGGAGGACTCCACAACGATTCCCCGAACTCCAAAAGCGACCTACAATAATACTGGCTATTCCTCTAACTTAATTCGATACTTCAACAAATCCAATGAACTCCCACTTTAGTTCATTCTCAGGGGCATAGGCTCACAAGGATTTCGCTGCGCTACTCTGATTAACACGATCCTAGAATAAACATAATGTGAAGACAAATCCCACAATCATCAAACTACAGCCACCTTCGAAACTACAATTGTAACGATCATCCCAAGATTCGATATAACTTTCGGTCATTCATCCTATAGCCTCAAAATCTAATAACTGAGTAACCTCAAGATCCCGTTGGCATACCAATGGGCCAACAGATCCAACCCAAACACGTCTTCCACAATTATGATAAGTGGGTTTCTCTAACCATCTTGAACAAACCGTAAGAACTTCGTATTTCATGAACTCCTAGTTCCCATACATCGATTACGATTATGTCCCCAAAACTAAGGACATGATATTCTATTACCCAACCGTTGGACTTACTCGCAATTTACTTTTCACATCTTCTAGGAAACTTCGAAGACATATTAAAGCTCCCAACATCAATTGTCAGCATTGATATCTGCTTTCCCCCACAAGAAAACACCGAGGTTCACCTTTCCAACCTTTAAATAGATCTTTCCACATGCAATATCATAAAATCATATTCCTCAATAATACAATCATTCTGGCTCTTAAAATTTTTGATAAGGGTTATCTTCAAGGATGACATCATAAGTTCTCTAAATGGAACTTCAATGGCTAAATCCGACTTGCAAATGGGGGTAACACTGATCAAGAACTTCTCCCCCACTTAAATCAAAGGTATCCACCTATCATGACGTGAGAGTCACATGACCTTAACATTTCTCAAAGGCATTACATTCCACGATAACTTATCAGACCCATTAGGGGTCAACCCAAATAACATGAATGTCAATTACCCCTATCCGGTCTCTGAAAACTACTGTTTATCTTTCGTTCTAACAATTACGAATCTCTCCCATGCTGATCGTCTTACTGACACAAAAATCCCCCAAGGAATACCTGTCAAGTCACTTAACAACTTCGGTTAGATCCAAGATGATCGTACACTTTCACGTCACTAATTGGTCTCCCCAATTATCCATCACTTACAATCTCATTGATCTCAAAATCATGTTACCAAAGAGCCACAAGCTTAACAAGGCATTTCCTTAACAAAACTCGCACTCCCTTCCCAATAGGGGCATACAGATTATCAGCCGTCAGAACTTATGACATAATCCTCAAATAACTACGTACACCCCATTATTCCTTAGAATTCATCAATGAAGTCACCCCAACATGGACACGAATATGGCCAAAAGATCAAACCCATAAAATTTCATGAAACATCAACGAGTCTACAAAACCCAAACGACGTTTTTGGACTTCATAGTGGCCATATCCTTATCCTGAATACCGCCAGGGATACAACTTCCATTGATCCACAATTAACACGCTATGGACCCAAATTGATCTTAGAATTCATCAAGCCTTCACGACGGCCCACAAACTACGCCTATCCGTCCACCAAGTCTGCTCATCCAATCATTAATCTCCTAGCCATTTTTGAAATTCGTGAACCACCTTATTGGTCCATCTATTTACCTCGAAGGTTCTAGAATATTTTACCACGATACCAAAGCCATTACTTCCATGGCCCTGCTTAAGATTCTCAACGATTAGCATCGATTTGACATGATCTCAAATTATCGATCAAAAGATAACTCAGCCGAATCTTCCTTTTTGATAACATCCTCGATCAATTGGTCTACAAGAAAGACGATATCAATATCTTGATACCTCGATCGATTCAAACTCATGCTTCCAATCCTACAACCTGATTGCACGATGCTATCCTTTACTAAGCCAACGATAATAGCATTGCAGTTCGCCTATCGAACTACTATTAAGATCAGATTAAGACTTAATACTTTAACTATCTCAAGTTCATACCCAGAATCGCACATTTCAATTACAAGGAACAATATGTTACCAACACAATTCAGATCGACCTGACAACTTACTGACCAAATCATTCAAACGTCACGCCAAGATTGGCACCACAAGATGGTTCAAGTTAACCCAACCAATCGTATCCACGAACTCCAAAAATAGCACAACCTCGACACCACTTGTATCGAACTTAGATCCTTAATTAAATAAACCTAGGAATCACAAAACCATATAGATATAATTGGGATCCCAAAGATGCAAGTGTTGTGACATCAAGATTGAGAAATCTCATCTTCTATCTCGGCAATTCGCATATTTCTCTCATGCTTCATCGCCACAGAAACTCTGATCCTAAGGCACTGGATTTCTTCACTTCAAGGTCAGAGGATAAAAACTATCCTTAATCCAACGACCGTACTATCTATAACTTAGATCATAGTCCCCAAATCCCTTCGGAAAAACATTTATCGAAGATTTGTATATAAACATCCACTTTGATATATCTTCTGTCCTTCCAAGTACTAGGTCACCCTTGCCACTATTACAAAGCTTAGGTCTCCCAATTACACATAACTCAAAACACAATGCAAACATGGGTTTGGAATTTCCAAAACGACACCAGATCACAATATTAAACCCAAGAGCCTTACCTCCTGTCACGACAGGTGACATTAATACATTGAGTTAATAGCTTAGGACCCTGATTAAAAACACTGAACCTCTTCACCGCCTATCCATGGATAAGGACATCCTTAAATCTTGCGATCGAACTAGCCACTGTTGAAACACGCTCCCAAGAGTCTCATCGACACAAGACATTAATCCATGAAACTTTCATAACACATGGGACAATATCTCTTAGTCTCCGAGACCCATGATCTTTCTCACATCAACCAACCGAGGTCAGCTTCACTTCCTATCTAGCATGGGGCAACACGCCATATCTTCTACCAGACATGGGGTCACCGCAACGTCATATTAAGTCTTAAAATCCACATCTCAACCTCAATAGGATCTGGACTACTCAGAAGTCCAGACACTTTAGTATTTTCAAAACAATTATAAATTGTCAACCTAGAACTTTATATACCCGAACTTAACTCCACCCTATTCATCATGTTCCCTAGGTTGACCTGGCAACCCTTCGTAACAAAATACTAACCTAAGAACTTCAACCAAGAGCCGATTAAACTTAAACCTCAAACCGAGATTAATTAACCTAGGCCCCGAATCAACACTGATCAATCTAAGGACACAATTGATACCAATCAACTTTCAACACTAAGGTGTCTCGACACACCATTTTTCTCTCTTCCCTATAGTCAGCCACCAATACTAGTAGTCCTCATCTTGGAGCCACTACTAACACTTGCTTGAGACAGAAGCAATTCGGATTAAGCCACTCCTAGAACACAAGCTAGGATGTATAAGCTTGCCACTTGAACTAAGTCACTGCTTCTAACTTAGCGCTAGCCTAAGTTATTGGGACTGGGGTAACCAAAACTACCTGGACTAACTTAGTCATCACATGCCATTGATTACTTATTCAATCAATCTTAATCTAACCTAGGTTTCCACATACGATTCAGATCAAACCTAAGGCATCTCTTTTTCTCTGATACCAATTGTGACGGATCGAATTATTCTCCAACGAATAACATCCGTCATTGGCAACACTACTACAATCCATAATTAGCAATTATGGATTCTACAAAAATTTCGACAGAGTTCCATCTGCAACTGGACTAAAATAAAAAATACAACCTATTTAAAAACATTCTATACAAGCACACATCTAACCAAAGTAATCAATACAAAGCCTACAACACAAAACACAGGATCATATAACTGCCATATCATCCATGGCTCCAATATAGTAACCCTATCTACTATACTGGGTCTAGAGAGATGCCATCTAACAAAACTCAAAATCTAAGAACATTAACAAAGCATAAATGCGAAAGTACAACTAAATCATCAAAGCCTACGGAAGCACAACAAAAATCATAATACAACAAGCCATATCCATCCATGAGTGGCTGTTTATATTCTAATATGATAAATATAACCCAATCTTCAAGCTTCGATGTCCAGCTAATATCTTCAAGCAAGTCTCTCTCATTGCTCTAACTAATCTGGCACCGGCTAAGTGTTCTCATCTTGAAGAAAAACAGTAAGGGTGAGCGTACAGCTCAGCAAATGTAATCATAACTAATTAATAATAATGATAACAATGAAAGCAACAACTGGGTGGGGGGAAAAGCACAATATGTTAATAATCAAGAATCATGAGAGGAAACAGGAAACATCTTGGAACATTAGATTCTCACGGTTACATCGATTAGGCGTTATTCATTTTCATCATTATATCATCTTTGCGGACCCGGGCTAGTGGGCCGTACTAACCAATGATGCGAGAGAACGAGGAAAGGAATGTGTTCGCTATACATTCTAAAGCCACGACTATAATTTAGGTCTGCAGCATTCGATCATCAGTTGCATCTCCACTATACAACACTAAACCAACAGCTAAATTTTAGGCCTGCAGCACTCGACCATCTCAACACGCCCCATATCCCTCAGAGGACCAGGGTAATCCTCATTATTCCACAGTAGTTTTTTAAAGCGTATCACGAACATCACCCGCTTTCACGAGTGGCCAGAATACGTGGTCAGGTATTCCTCGGGTTCATACCGCGATGGACATGGTAAGCTAAAGAATACTACCCCTATGATTCATGGTCCTAGTTAAGGTTAGTTTCAACACTTGGAGAGGAAAATTCACATTTGCCGTACACATTTACAACTCAGAAAATTCCATTCCCATCACATACATCTCCATCCGGGAGATCATTCCATCACAATGCACAATGTGAATTCCCTTCCATTTACTTGCTCGGTTCACAACTTTCTGTGGGGCTCAATCCCGTTATTATAATTCAACTCATGTTCACGAGAGAAATCCAAATTTCATTCCTCTGATAATCACGTATCATTCTAGAAGCCTCCTGGACTAGTTTCTTTGCTTCCGGTGCCTAAATACACATTTTCGGGGCTTACTCTTTAACACAACATTTAGACATCACTTTCATAACAATTAAATGAGGGCAAAGTATGTAAATTTTCCATTTATTTTTGGATGGACAGTGTCAGGTCTCTTTTAGAGCATCCGGACGCCGCGAACGGTTCGATACTTGAGAAATCGGGCGTCCAGTTGATACATATGCACAATTGGGACATGGTGATTCATCTTTTGGGGTCGATTCAACATACAACGAAGGTGAAAACATGCAATTTCCCCCTTTACACTTGGATGAATAGTGTCAGGGCCGATTTAGAGGGCCTGGACACCGCAATCGGGTTGAAACGTGCGAGATCAAACTTGCGGCCGACATATATACATTTTTAGGACGTGGGAATTCACATTTTGAGGTCAATTTTACGATACGTGGAAGGAAAATAGGAAATCCCTAATTTCGTGGGTTAGGGTTTCGGTGAAACCAAACCGAGTGAATCGGACACGATTCGAACAACTAACTACATATTCCTTGGTCATTAATCATGGGTTTCATGATTCTAACGTTCACGGTGGGTATCGACACAAAATACCCAACAAAATCAAGCAAAACATCGAAAGAGAACGAGAAGTGAGTATGAGAACACTTGCCTCGACGCGTGCTTTCACCTTTATAACTAGCTCTCGGACGGATTTGGACTCCAAGTCCTCGATCTCCTCCCTTCTTTCACTAGAATCGGTGCTCTCTCTCTATAGAAGCTTTCGGCTCATGGGAAAAATGATGAAAAGAGAAGCAGTCGTGACTTAAAAAGGCACTACTGCTCGAGCGCGCCTCGAGCGGGCGCAATTCTGGAATTCCTGCTCGAGCGGCCAGCGGGCGGGCGCAATTTTGGAAAACGTGCTCGAGCGGAGCTTGAGCGGCCAGTGGGCGGGTGCAATTCTAGAAAACGCGCTCGAGCCACGGCTCGAGAGCGCAGTAGGCGCAAGCCTGCTGGCAGCACTTCAGCAGCACGAACCCGAATTCTTCTTGATTTTTCTTCCGATACCCCACCTTATTCGTTCTATAGGCCTAGTATTGATCATTAGCATACTAATCACCTCATCATTATCAAGTTTTTAGACCCGAAACCTCACAGGTCATTACATTTGCCCCCCAAATGATATGTGGCAAATAATACCTTGTCCTCTTATGCACACCGAATGACCACGAACACCTTCTTAAGCCATTCGAATCACGTATCCGCCTTTACTAGATCTGGTTCACCCATAAATTTTGGAACTCGCTCATTGATGAATCGGTCATAAGCAAACGCCCTAGGTTTTGCAGGAGCTTGGGTTAGAGTTGGAGTTGGAACTCGAGCTAAATTCCACTACCCTATAGTCTCTATAATATCTGCCATCCTTTCAAGAAAATTGAAGTACTCTGCCTTTCGATCCTGTGGTTTGCCACCACCACGTGTAGTTCTTCGTCTAGGTGCCATTGATAATACCCTTTTTGAAATAAGAACAATGTAGGTTAGTTCACAACTCGGACACTGCAATTTATGTGGTCAGACATAACTATTGATCTTAACATAGTTCTAGTTATCCAAATTACATTAACCTACACCTTCATCTACTTTTTCAATCTAACTCGTCCTAACCTATGCTTCCACACAATATCCAAATCAAGTTTAAGGCATCTCCTTCTCTGATACCACCTATGACGGACCTAATATGGCCAAAGGTCACCTGAACATAATGTTTATCAAATCTAAATACAAATTATTTAGAAGCCATCGATAAAAAAAATCAACCAAGCAAACATAGAATCCAAATATTGCCATAATAAATGTATAGCTCCAACATTATATCTCCGGGTACAATGTCGAGACAGAGAGATTCCACTAGGTTCTAAAAACAAATCATAATGACCTGTGAAAGCATATAAGATCATCGATACACAATGAGAACTAAACTCATCGGAGTATCATCAAAATAATCAAAATACATCAACATGTCCTTTATACATATACACAAATCCACAAAATCATCCTCCAAGCCTAGTAATCTTTGACCTCTAATCCTCCCTATCAAGTATTATCTCGTGCTCATCTAAAGATAAGAAAAATAGTAAAGGAGTGAGCTGAATACTCAACAAGGTACAAATATGAATAAGGACAAATGCAATATACTTAAAATAAATCGAAGGAACGGAATAAAGTTATGATACAGATACATAAGCATAAAAAAGCATGATTGAATACTTTTTGGGAATACATTTATCTTTCTACATTTTATATCTGATTCATTTACCTTCTAAAATATGTAGAAATTTATTCATATTTAGGTACCAAGACTAGTCGGCTTTACTAACTAACGGAATAGCCAAACGAGGAATGGAATATGTATGCTTTCATATATTCTAAAGTACTACCCATGCAATTTAATTCCTCGTGGTGAGTGGTATACCATTAACCAGATATACAATGCCATAATTCTTAAGCCACCAAAATTTCTCCCTGTGGCCAAAGGGCATTTCTCGATCTACCACTGTAATACCCTAAGGTATATCAGGGAATATCACCCTCTAACATATAAGTCCTTGATCCAATTTCTTGATTACTTATTCTTAAGAAAATTTTCACACTTAATTCTTATCACTTAGTTCTCACATTGTGGAGAACGATTCATAAATCTTAACAAATTGTGGAGTTCCCTTCTTATACTTTTTATAATTCTTTTTATATCATATGCACATATTTCTTGTTACATAGTCTTTATATGACTTCAAATACATGCATAAATTGACATAGAGCTTAGGGAAAATGAGGAAATTCTTACCACTTGAACTTAACAAAACATTATAGTTTTCGGATAACAAATTTCTCCATACAAGGTAGCCAACATAATTTTCGGGACATACAAAACGGCACTTGTAAAATACATGTGAATGAATATCAAATAATTATGATAATCACATTCACAAGGCTAGGGATTCTGAATTTTCAAAGCCATATTTCACATATACTCGGAATAACAAGGGAAAACCGTGTACAAGGGGCTAGGGTTTCCGAATTAACACAATACTTCACAAAACTACGAAGTCAAAGAGAAAATGTGAGGTCCTGAACCCGAAAATATGATAATTCCTAGTTATTAAATTGGTATAAATGTGTTTGAGGTGAATGATTTAAGGAAAAATGTGAGAAGAATTCGGTTTAGAGGTGGATTAATCCCCTAGGGCATCGGCACCTAAGTGGCGCTTGAGGTGCCACTGGGGCCCCATTAATAGAATGCACCTCTCGAGTGGTGCTCGAGGCGCCACTCGAGTGGATTTAACAGAATCGGGCACTCGAAGCGTGCCTAGTTGGCGCTCGAGCCTCGGTCACGAGCCCAGTTACGTGATTCTTTTCCTTCGCGTTTTAAATGTGATTTTTGGGGTTTTGGGGCTCATTTCAGCAGCAAAACCTCGACAGCAATGAAGGAGAGAAGAAAGGGAAGGAGGGGGAAGAGAAGAAAAGGGGGAAAAGCTTTCGTCCAGTCCCGATTAGAGTCATAATAACTGTAAATCGAGCTCAGGCAAGTACACTTCTGATATTATTTATTATTTTTATAGTATTTTAATATCTCAAAAATGGTATTTATACTTTAAATTTATGGTTCTATATGTTAACTATAAATAATGTCTTTTTTCCTGATTAATCGGATAGATTTCATATTTACTAGAATGTACTGCTATATATGTTTCTGATTTTATGAAAATACATGTATTCGGTGTCCGTTTACCATCTGACAGTTTTGGCTAAACCCTAGGTACAAAAATGAAGGATTTTAATATTTTTACCCATAATTTTTGTTATATAAAAGTTAATCTATACTGAAACAAAGCTCTTGACGTAGTTTGTATCTAAAAATTTTATACGGACTTATACTAATAAATTACTGTAGACTTCTAAAGCAAAATTGAGGGATTATAAACTGTTACTGTATATTCTAAAACAAACCTGAAGGGTTTCAAACTGTTTCTGTATATTCTAAAGAGACATTGAATGATTATAAACTATTACCGTATATTCTGAAACTGACTGAAGAGTTATTGTGAAACTCTAACTGATTTCTGAAACTAAAAAGGGTTTCCAGTTATGAAATAAGAAGGAAAAATATTTTTGATACTGTTAATTAGGACTTGTGTTTGATATACATTTAGGTTAGGTTCTCCGGCATGCCTTAGAACGTTATGGTGGTAATCGAGGATAACTCTATCCATTGAGTTATATGTGATCCACCCTTCCTCAGGGCATTAACCTAGAGGGTAGTTTACTGTTACCAGCCGGCATACTGTACTGAATCCCATGAGAAGGGATGTCTCATGGACGGGACGACTATTACTGGCTTTGATTGTGTGCAAACACAATCTATCCTCGATTATTTGCCCCCTCCACTAGTAGGGTCTACTGGTTTGATCCTTTACAGATAAGAAAGGAATTTTTTATAATTTATAGAATTGAAATCGATTTCTTCATTCTGAAACTTGTCTTATTAATTTATTATTAACGAAGTATAATTACACTGACTTTTGATTTCTAAAACTTAAGTGTTTCTATTTCCTGACAGTTCTGTAATCTTCTGCATCATGTTCTACTATAGTTTCTATAAATCACTACTTTATAACACTTATGTTTCAACATGTATCTGTATCCATTTTACTACATTCTATTCTACATAAAAGTTTTATTGCATGTCTACATGTACCTTATTGGGTATTGGCTAACTGTTTTACTATTTTCCCCCTCCAGATGAGGCTGTAGAGCTAGTACCAGATAAGAATGGGTGATCTAAAGCTTAGCCTGAAGATTTTAGAGACCTAAAGTATTTTTGGAGATCTTGAAAGGAAATAGTTGAATTGTAAAGACCTAATATTTGACATATGATTTTATATATAGATTTTCTGTGTATAGATTCTTGTATATAGAATGTATGTGATATATGTGATGAAATAGAAATTGTGCTTCCGTTGGTTTATATTTCTGCTTTCGCTATATACTTTCTGATTTCTATATAGGTTCTAGTTGGTATCTCTCGCCTGAATTCTGATATAGTAGATAGGATTGTTGAATTAGAGCTATGGATGGCATTTGTGATCCTGTGAACGCGTGTTGTAGGAAAATTATTATATAAATGGATAGTTGTGTGCATGTACTGGTTTGTCATACATGTTTTGAACAGGTTAATATTTCTATTTTGCCCAATTTTTAGAAAAATTCTGCCCATTTTTTTCTAAAACCTTGAGTGAGACTTAGGCTTCTGTTCTTGTTCTGAATGACAAAATTAACTGAGAATAAAAAAAATGTATTCCGTCATAATTGATATCAGAGAAATGAGATACCTTAGGAATTGATCGATCAAGCAAAAAAGTGGAAGCATAAGTTTGAATTTTTGTACTAAATTTCTATGGGAATAGGTTGGGGCAGCTAAGGCAATTAGGACTTTTAGGAATTGGTCCTTAGGTTAGGTTTAAATTTTATTAAGTTATTGAATATCTCTTCCTGTAACTGATTTCTTGAGGTTACAATACTATGTTTACCTTGATTATAGGATGGCTGGTAGAAGGAATAGAAGAAATAACCACGGTGGTGCCAATACTCCCCGCGATTAAGATGCTGCATATGTGGACTTGTTGGAAAGAATGACGAATGTAGTGGAATCTGTCGAGTAGAGTCATATGGCTCCGGTCCATGCACCCAAGCCAGCCTCGACATTTCTTGCTCCTACGACTTATGATAGATTTACAGCGGAGCGAGCACCAAGATTCTTGGGTAAGCCTGATCTAGGGGAAGCGGATGTTTAGCTAAAGAGAATGAAGAAGATTTTTGTTGTGATCTGGTGTACTAATCAAGAGAAGGTTACCTTTGCGATGTACAAGCTAGAAGGTGATGCTGATAGTTGGTAGAGCATGAAGAAGAGGGCGTTAGGAGTGCCCGATGATGAAATCACATGGAAGATGTTTGAAGACGAATTTATGAAAAAATATTTTTCATCCAGCCTCTAAGATCAGAAGGAGTAAGAGTTTATGATTCTGAGGTAAGGAAATATGATGGTAACAGAATATGACATAAAATTTACTAAGTTGTCCCGATTTTCACCCTATTACGTGGAGGATGAGTTAAGGAAAGTAAAGAAGTTTCAGTAAGGGCTACGGGAGGATATTAGGAAGTCACTATCAATCCTGAAGCTCCAAACCTATGCTGAAATTCTGGACAGGGTGGTGATTTACGAGAAGGAAGTAGAGACAGAGAGATTTTATGCAAAGAGGACTGCTAGCCTGGCGAGATTTAGTGCTGGATCTAATGTGAAATCTTTTTGACCATCCAAGAAGGTTAGGATAGCTGATAAGGGGAAGAGCATCATTCTAACTCAGTCAGTGACTGGTTCTAGAGCATCAACCACTAAGTGCACTTTCTATGGGAGAAAACATCTGAGGCAAGCATGTCACAAGGTATCAGGAGCATGTTTTAGATGTGGACAGCAGGGACACGTGGTGAAAGACTGTCCATTACCTCCAAGTCTAGAAGGAAAGAAGCCTACCATTTCTGCTAAGGCCTTCGCTGTGACTGTTCAGGATCCGGAGGCATCTTCGAATGTTGTGGAAGACCCTCTCTATTTGTGGAGTTTTTGCTTCTATATTATTTGATTCGGGGTCTACCCACTCCTTTATTTCTTCATAATTTGTATACTATATTGTATCTACCCCATGTGTTTTGGATTATGAATTGTTTGTGTTAACTCCCACTGGATCCTCTATAATTACTGATGTTGTGTATCCTAGATGTGTCGTTAAGTTGAATAAAAAATATTTGGTTGTGGATTTGGTATTATTGAACATGGGTTATTTTGATGTGTTTCTGGGGATGGATTAGATGGATAAATACCATGCCAGTATTGATTATTTTTTGAAGAGGATTTGCTTTGATATTCTTGGAATGGAATCCTTTTTCTTTCAAGGCATTAGGAAGAAGGAGGTGCCTATGTTAATTTCTTCTTTACATGCTAAGGATTTGATAAAAAGTGGGTGTAAAGCTTGCCTGGCATATGCCTGCACCACTGGGAGTCATAGTGTGCCGGCTAATGACATTCTAGTTGTTTGTGATTTTGAAGATATATTTCCGAAGGAATTACCTGGATTGCCTCCACACCGGGGGATTGAGTTTGAAATCGCTATTGTTCCCGGCATTAGTCTGATTTCTAAGGCCCGTTATCGTATGGCTCCGGTTGAATTGAAGGAGTTAAAATTACAATTGCAAGAACTGTTAGACAAGGGCTTTATCAAATCGAGTGTATCTCCTTGGAGAGCACCGGTATTGTTTATGAGGAAGAAAGATGGGACTTTGAGGTTGTGTGTTCATCATCGTGAGTTAAATAAAATCACGATTAAGAATAAGTATCCTCTACCACATATTGATGATTTATTTGATCAATTACAAGGATCTCGAGTGTTCTCAAGGATGGATCTGAGGTCCGATTATTATCAGTTGAGGATTAAGCCAGAAGATGTTGGACATGTTATGGCCACTATGAGTTCCTTGTTATGCCTTTTAACCTTACAAATACTCCAGCTGCTTTTATGGATCTGATAAATAGAGTGTTCAGGCCGTATGTTGATAAATTTATGGTAGTATTTATTAATGATATCCTGACATATTCAAAGGATTATGAGAACATGAGACTCATCTGAGGATGGTACTTCAAGTGCTCTGCGAGGAAAAATTATATGCTAAGCTGAGTAAATGTGAATTCTGGCTAGAGAAGGTGACATTTCTGGGGCATGTAATTTATGATGATGGTATTTCTGTGGATCCAAAGAAGGTGGAGGCTATTATAAACTGGAATAGACCAACTTCTATGACTGAGATTAGGAGCTTTCTAGACATGGCAGGCTATTACAGGCGATTTGTAGAGAATTTCTCAGAGATTGCTATGCCATTGACTCAATTGCTGAAGAAGGCGGCTAAATTTGAGTGGATTACAGAATGTGATTAGAGTTTTCAGGAGCTGAAGGACCGCTTGACTACCGCTCCGGTATTAGTTATTCCAGAGGGTTCAAGAGGTTTTGTGGTATAATGTGATGCCTTTAAGGCGGGCTTGGGTTGTGTACTAATGCAGCATGATAAAGTTGTAGCTTATGGGTCTAGACAATTGAAAGTGCATGAGAAGAACTACCCGACCCACGATCTAGAGCTAGCTATTATTGTGTTTGCCTTATAAATTTAGAGACATTATTTATATGGTGAAAAGTTCCTCTTGTACTCTGATCACAAAAGCTTGAAGTATCTATTTTTACAAAAGGAACTAAATATGAGGCAAAGGAAGTGGCTTGATTTCTTGAAAGACTATGACTGTGAAATACAATATAAGCCAGGGAAGGCCAATGTAGTTACGAATGTATTGAATCATCGATCGGGGTATGTGGCAATGTTGCAAATCAAGCAGATGGAAATGTTGGATTATCTAAAGTAGTGTAATACCCAACGTTATGCTAAGGGTGATAGGATGCTCCTATCTTATCTTCAAATCCAACCGGAGGTAATTAACGAAGTTAAGGAAAAGCAAGTTAATGATCTGTTCCTTATGGATATTATAAGTGATCTGAATAGAGATTCTCAGGATGATTTTAATGTCCAGAACGATGGGAGTATTGAGATTTAGAGACCGATTATGTGTACCAAACAATAGAGAATTAAAGGAGAAGATTTTAAAGGAGGCTCACTAGTCTCAGTTTACAATTCGCCCTGGGATGAATAAAATGTATTAGGATCTAAAGAAAACTTTATGGTGGAGGAATATGAAAAGGGATATTATGGCTTATGTAGAGAAATGCCTTGTATGTCAGCAACTAAAAGCTAAAAGGAGGAAGCCTTCTGGGTTATTACAGCCAATATCTATTCCGAGCTGAAAATGGGAAGATGTTATTATAGATTTTGTATCTGGTTTGCCAAAGACTCTTAGGAATCATGATCCCATTTGGGTTATAGTTGATCGGCTAACAAAATCAGCATATTTCTTGGCAATCGGGATGATATATTCCTGTGATAAACTGGCCCAGTTATATATGAATAAAATTGTGAGGCTTCATGGAGTTCCTGCCTCTATTGAGTCTAATAGGGATCCCTGTTTTGTCTCGAGATTTTGAGACAGTTTGCATAAGGATTTGGGGATGGAATTAAAGTTCAGTATTGCATATCACCCCCAAACTGATGGCCAATCAGAGCACACTATTCAGATTCTTGAGGATACGTTGAGAGCCTTAGTGTTGAAAATAAAAGGGACTTGGGATAGTTATCTAGCACTGGCTGAGTTTGTATATAATAATAGTTATAAGGCTAGTATAGGCATGACTCCTTTTGAGGCTCTATATGGGAGAAAATGCAAGTTGTCGATTCATTGAAAGGAGACTGGAGATAAAAGGATTTTAGGTCTTAAAATTGTGAAAGAAATTATGGAGAAAATCAAACTGATTCATAATAATTTGAGAATTGCTCAAAGTAAACAGAAAAGTTATGCAGACCAGGGGAGGAAAGAATTGAGCTTTGAGGTAGGAGATTTTATTTTTCTGAAAGTTTTACCGTCCAAGGGAACGTACAGTTTCGGGGTAAAAGAAAAGCTGAAGCCGCGGTTCATTGATCCTTTTGAGATTATTGAGAGGATTGGGAAGGTAGCTTACAAGTTGGCGCTACCACCTAATCTGGCAGACGTACACGATGTATTTCATGTATCAATGCTTCAAAAATATGTCCATGATCCTACACACGTGATTAAGTACGAGCCCTTGACTATCGATAAGGATTTATCCTATGTCGAGTAGCCGATACAAATTCTAGATCACAAGGATCAGAGGTTGCGCACTAAGACCATTCCCTTAGTGAAAATGCTCTGAAAGAATCATTTACCGGAGGAGGCCACCTGGGAGCGTGAAGAGAAAATCTGAAGCAAATATCCCCACTTATTTTCTTGAAGTATGTAGCTTTGTTTAATTTTGAGAATGAAATTTCTTTAAGTCGGAGAGAATGTGAGGTCCCAATCCCAAAAAGATGATAATTTCTAGTTATTAAATTGGTATAAATATATTTGAGATGAATGGATTAAGGAAAAATGTGGGAGAAATTCGGTTTAGAGGCGGATTAAGCCCCCAGGGAATCGGCACCTGAGTGGTGCCTGAGGCACCACTAGGGCCCGATAAATAGAATACACCGTTTGAGTGGCACTCGATGAGCCACCCGAGCGGATTAAACAAAACTAGGCGCTCGAAGCATGTCTGGTTGGCGCTCGAGCACCTGTCATAGGATTCTTTTCCTGTGGATTTTAAATGAAATTTTTGGGGTTTTGGGGTTCATTTCAGCAGCAAACCCTCGACAGCAACCAAGGAGAGAAGAAAGGGAAGGAGTGGGAAGAGAAGAAAAGGGGAAAAAACTCCTATACAGTCCCAATCAGAGTCACGGTAACCATAAACCGAGCTCAAGTAAGAGTACTTCGAACGTTATTGTGACGGAACGAATTTTTTTTTTCTCAAAAGCTTCCGTCAAGACAGGAACAGGATTAACGGACTAAATCATAAGGCAAGACTTCTGCAGAAATTTCGGCAGAGTCTCCTTTGTAACTGGATGAAAATCAAAAAATATAACCTGTATGATCAACCATTACAAGTACACAACTAACGATTATCCACAGTTCTTCCTACAACATACATACACAGGATCACATGTGTCATCCATAACACAAATCTATAAAAATATTAACTACACTAACAGTTCAATAACGAGATGTCGTCTAGGACCTGTACGGTAAATCCAGAGTTTAGAGCGGAAGCAAACTAATAACCTACAGAAGCATAGCTTTTCTTTTATAGTCATACATATCATATATTTTTCGTACAAAAATTCACATGTTCTAAAATATCTATAAACATAAAGTCAGTACACAAAAATCACAATTTCAGCTAAGCCTTCACATCGACAAGCTCTTCAAAAACAGCTCCAATGCGCTAAGGTTCCCAAAAGTCTTCAAACAACACTTTTCTGTCTACTCTTTCTCATCAGGCAGTAACTCTACTGTCTCATTTGAAGGAAAAAAAATAATAAAATAGTGAGCCGAGGCCCAACAAGGTACATGCACATGAGCAGTAAAACGATGATGTAGAACGGTCATGTAACTATGTATAAACAGAACGGTTATTCAGAATATCATCCCGGAAATAGAGAAAACACACTTTGACAATATTATACTTTAGAATCAGAATCATTTATCGGTAAACAGAAATCAGTAACCGTTAATTAACAAACGAAAAATGGTAAGCAGTAATTGGTGCACGGTATTCAGTAATTTGTAAACAGTCATCGATACTTCATAACTTAACATATCAGTAATCGGTACTTCATATTCGGTAATCGATACGGTAACATAACGTTTCGGTAAAATAGTCTACGGTACTTCGTAACATATTAGTACAGGCCCTGCTAGCATACCCTACTAGCTGAGGGGGCGAATAATCTAGGATAGATTGTGTTCACTCCACACAATCTAAGGCCGGTAACCGTCATATGGGTATCCCATCTCACGGGATCGGTAAGGTATGCCACCCGAAGGTAGGCCGGTAATGGTAATTCCTCCTGACCGTAACACCCCGAGGGCAGGGCAGACCACAAATAACTCCATGGACAGAGTTATCCTCGATTACCACCGAAAAGTCCTAAGGCATGCCGGAGAACTTATCCGGACTGTAGTCAGTCTTGGGTCCTAAAATAACTGTAACGGAAACTATCTCTTTATAGAAAACCCCTTTTTCGAAATCAGATTCTTACAATATACTTTCAGCTAACTTTAAGTATACATGGAAATTTCCTCGGTACAGGTCGGTACATATTTTCGAAAATAAATTATACTAGAAGCTTCATTTCAATGTCAATTAACTTTCATATAATAGAAGCTACGGTTAAAACTCATCAAAACCTCTTCATTTTCGTACATAGGGCTTTGCTAAAACCTTCGGACTCAAATCGATCTCTTACATGTACATATTTCATGAAATTAATGTCATAGATGCCATGCATATACATTAAATCATGCAATTTACTCAAACTATACAACATTTTCGAGCTAGGGTTTCATCACATATTTTTCAAGACAAGTTGAACACTATTTTCATGTTTATTCACGAAATCAAAGCCAAAACTTGCAATAAACATGGATAAACACAAAATCTAACCGAGTAATCGAAGGAAACATACTTCATGTACTTTAAACATGCATCAACATCATTTTCACAACATTTTCATTAACTTTAAAGCAAGAGGAATGGTAAAAATGAAAAATAACGTCCGAGGTATACTTGCCTTGACCCGATCTACCGTTATTCTACCGGCTGTAGGTTGGAACTAGAGATTTTCCCCCTTCTTCTCCTCTCTTCTTCTTCCTTTTCCTCTCCTTCGTGCATGAGTGCCTTCTCTCTCTCTCCCTTTACCTTTTTCCCTTCATTTATAACAAAACGAGACTCAGCGCGCAGAAAAAGTCGGGCCGGCACTCGAGCACACGTCGAGCGGCCAGCGAGCGGGCCGTGTTCTGTTCTTCATGCTCGAGTGCTATCGAGCGCTCAGTGAGCGGGCGACATTCTGTTTTTCACGCTCGAGCGGCCAGCGGGCGAGCAGCGAGCAGGCTACATTCTGCTAAACACGCTCGAGCAGCCCGCAGGCACGCGGTGAGCGGGGCTGCTACTGGTTTTTCCGCTTGCTGCAGCCGCTCGGGCATGTAGCAGGCGCCGTTCGGCTACTTGTTGAACTCGGGCATTTTTTCCCACTTTTTATTTTCAACAAACACTTGCTCTTTACATGCTTAGCCTCTCAATGATATTAATCATCTTAATTATATCTAGTTATCACGTTTTCGATTCCGGGTCCTCACACCTTCCCCCACTTAAAGAAATTTCATCCTCGAAATTGAGTAAACTACATACCTCAAGGGAACAAGTGAGGATACTTGCTTTGGATCTCCTCTTTGCGCTCGCAAGTGGCCTACTTCGGTGAATGATTTCTCCAAAGCACTTTCATCAGGGGAATGGACTTCGTTCGCAACCTTTGATCCTTTCGGTCTATAATTTTCAGCGGCTCCTCAATGTAGGACAAGTCCTTGTCAATAGACAAAGATCCGTAGTCAATCATATGCGCTGGATCATAGACATATTTCTGCAGCATTGATACATGAAATACATCGTGTACGCCCATAAGATTTGGTGGTAATGCCAACCTGTAGGCTACTCCCAGATCCTTTCCAAAATCTCAAAAGGACCAATGAACCGGGGCTTCAGTTTTCCCTTTATTCCGAACCGAAACGTGCCCTTGGATGGAGAGACCTTTAGAAACATAAGATCTCCTATCTCAAAACTCAGTTCTATCCTCCGCTTATTCGCATAACTCTTCTGTCGGCTTTGAGAAATTTTCAGATTATCGTGAATCACCTTAATCTTCTATGCTGTTTCTTTCACAATCTTCGGGCTCAAAATCCTTTTGTCTCCGGTCTCCTCCCAATGAATCGGGGACCTACACTTTCTCCCGTATAACGCTTCAAATGGTGCCATGTCGATACTAGCTTGATAGCTGTTATTATAAGCGAATTCAGCTAGTGCCAGATAAGTATCCCTTGTTCCTTTCATCTCCAAAATAGAGGCCCTCAACATATCTTCAAGAATCTGAATGGTACGCTCAGATTGGCCATCGGTCTGGGGGTAATATGCAGTACTGAACTTCAACTCTGTCCCCAACTCCTTATGCAAGCTCTCCCAAAACCTCGAGACAAAATGTGGATCTCTATCAGATACAATGGAGGCTGGAACTCCATAAAGCCTCACAATCTCATTTACGTACAATTGAGCCAATCTATCACGCGAATAGGTCGTCCTGATCGCCAAAAAGTGGGCTGATTTCGTCAGCCGATCAACTATAACCCACACGGCGTCATGATTCCTAGGAGTCCTCGGCAAACCCGATACAAGTCCATAGCAATGTCTTCCCATTTCTAGTTCGAGATTGGCATTGACTGTAACAGACCAGAAGGCTTCTTCCTCTCAGCCTTCAGTTGCTGACACACTAGGCATTTCTCCACATGGGCCATGATATCTCTCTTCATGTTCCTCCACCAGAAGGTCTTTTTCAAATCCTGATACATTTTATTCGTTCCCGGGTGGATTGTATACCGAGACCGGTGAGCCTCCTTCAAAATTTTCTCCTTCAACCCTTTATCATCTGGTACACATAATCGATCTCTAAATCTCAACACACCATCAGCCCGGATGTTAAAATCAGCTCGAGACTCCTTACTCAAATCACTAACAATATCCATGA
Organism: Nepenthes mirabilis; assembly: GCA_025585075.1. Classification (NCBI taxonomy): domain Eukaryota; kingdom Viridiplantae; phylum Streptophyta; class Magnoliopsida; order Caryophyllales; family Nepenthaceae; genus Nepenthes; species Nepenthes mirabilis. Next base: position 12,572 of record JAODPA010022417.1, on the reverse strand, counting down.
GGAATGGATCATTCACTTGCTTATCTTTAACTTCGCTAACTACCTCTGGTTGAATTTGAAAGTATGACAGAAGCATCCTATCACCTTTGGCATAGCGTTGGATATCGCACTGCTTCAAATAATTCAACATCTCCATCTGTTTAACCTGTAGGTGTGCCACATAACCCGATCGGCAACTTAGTGCATCTGCTACTATATTGGCCTTCCCCGGCTTGTACTGTATCTCGCAATCATAATCCTTCAGGAAATCGAGCCATCGCCTTTGCCTCATATTGAGTTCCTTTTGCGAAAACAGGTACTTCAAACTTTTGTGGTCTGAATATACAAGGAACCTCTCGCCATATAGATAATGTCTCTAAATTTTTAATGCAAATACCATAGCAGCAAGTTTAAGATCATGGGTAGGATAATTTTTCTCATACACCTTCAATTATCTTGACCCATATGCCACGACTTTACCGTGTTGCATCAGCACACACCCTAGACCCGCCTTAGGGGCGTCGCAATACACCTCAAAGCCTCCGGAACCCTCTGGAATAATCAGCACCAGAGCGGTGGTCAAACGATCCTTTAGCTCCTGCAAGCTCAAATTACACTCCTCTGTCCACACAAACTTAGCCTCTTTCTTCAACAACCGAGTCAGAGGCATAGCAATCTGAGAGAAATTCTCTACAAAGCGCCTATAATATCCTGCCATACCTAGAAAACTCCTAACCTCAGTCACCGAAGCTGGTCTGCTCCAACTCATAACAGCATCTATTTTCTTGGGATCCAAAGAAATGCCACCATCAGAAATCACATGTCCCAAAAATATCACCTTCTCGAGCCAGAATTCACACTTACTCAGCTTGGCATATAATTTCTCATCGCGGAGCACCTGAAGTACCTTTCTCAAATGAATTTCATGCTCCTCATGATCCTTTGAATAAATCAAGATATCATCAATGAATACCACCACAATTTATCCAAGTACGGCCTGAAAACCCTATTCATCAAATTCATAAAAGCAGCTGGAGCATTTGTAAGGCCAAAAGGCATAACAAGAAACTCATAATGGCCATAACATGTCTGAAAAGCTGTTTTAGCTACATCCTCCGGCTTGATCCTCAGTTGGTAATAACTAGACCTCAAATCAATCTTTGAAAACTCTCGAGATCCTTGCAATTGATCAAACAAATCATCAATGCGCGGTAGAGGGTATTTATTTTTAATCGTGATCTTATTTAACTCACGATAGTCAACACACAATCACAAAGACCCATCTTTCTTCCTTACGAACAACGCCGGTGTACCCCAAGGAGATACACTGGGTCTGATAAAACCCTTGTCTAATAGCTCCTGTAGTTGCAACTTCAACTGCTTCAATTCAGCCGGAGCCATACGATAGGGGGACTTAGAAACGGGACTAACACTAGAAACAACAATAATTTCAAACTCAATTTTCCGGTGTGGAGGCAATCCAGGTAACTCTTCTGAAAATACATCCTCAAAGTCATAAACAACCAGGATATCCTTAGATGGCACACTATGACTTTCAGTAGTACAGGCATATGTCAAATAAGCTCTACATCCACTTCTCATCAAGTGCTTAGCATGTAGAGTAGAGATCAACATAGGTACCCCTTTTTCTTAATGCCCTGAAAGAAAAAGGGTTCCATCCCAGGGATGTTAAAACAAACCCACTTCAGGAAACAGTCAATACTGGCATAGTATTTAGCCAGCTAGTCTATTTCTAGGATCACATCAAAGTCACCCATGTCTAACAATACTAAATTCACAACCAAATGGTTCCTATTCACCTCAACTATACATTCTGGATACATCACATCAGTAATCACAGATGATCCGGTGGGAGTACACACAGATAATTTACAATCCAAGACACATGGGGCAGATACGATACAGCATGCAAATTACGAGGAAACGAAGGAATGGGTAGACCCCGAGTCAAATAATATGGATGCAGAAACTCCACAAATAGAAAGGTTACCTTCCACAACATTCGGAGAGGCCTTCGGATCTTGAACAGCCACCGCGAAGGCCTTTGTCGATACAGCAAGCTTTTTTCCTTCCATCCTCGGAGGTAGCGGGCAGTTCTTGAGAATGTGGCCCTGTTGCCCACATCTGAAACAGACTCCCGACATCTTACAGCATTCTTGTCCCGGATGTTTCCTTCCACAAAAGGTGCAGTCATCAGCCGATGCTCTAGTACTGGTTACTGACTGAGCCGGTACAATACTCTTTCCTTTGTCAGCCGCCCTGGTCTTCTTGGATGGTCCAGAAGACCCCGTAGCTGATCCGGTACTTACTCTTGCTCGGCTGACGGTCCTTTTTTAGAAGAATCTCTCTGTCTCCGCCTCCTTTTCATAAATCACTGCTCGGTCTAGGATCTTGACATAAGTTTGAAGCTTTAAAACGGACAACAATATTCTAATGTTATCCCGCAACCCTTACAGGAAGTTTTTTGCTTTTCTCTACTCGTCCTCTACATAAAGGGTGCAAAACGGGACAGCTCAGTGAACTTGGCATCGTATTCTTTGACGGTCATGCTCCCTTATCTCAGTCTCATAAACTCTTGCTCCTTCTGGTCTCGCAGACTGGATAGGAAATACTTCTCCAAAAATGTATCTTCAAATATTTCCCAGGTAATGGCTTCATTGGGAGCTTCCATCGCCCTTTTCTGCAAATCCCACCAACTATCAGCTTCACCTTCCAGCTTGTACGCCACAAAGGTGACTTTTTCTCTATCGATACAGCCAAGCACAGTAAATATCTTCTTCATTCTTTTCAACCATACGTCTGTTTTTACTGGATCCGGCTTTCCTAGGAAGCCCAGTGCTTGTTCAGCTGTGAATATATCATATGTTGCAGGACCAGGAAGTGTCGGGCTGGCCCGGGTGCAGGATTCGAGGCCATGTGCTTTTGCTCAACAGATTTTACTACATTGGTCATCTTTTCCAATAGATCAATGTAAGCGGCCTCTCTATCATAAGGCGTGCTAACGCCACCGTGGCCATTCCTTCCATCTCTTCTACTTGCCATCCTATAATCAAGGTAAACACAAGACTATAAGGATAAGGATTCAATAGAATAAGAAGGAAATATTTAACAACTTCAAGGAATTTCTACCCAAGCTTAAGAATCAATCTCTTAAGGGTCCTAACTGTCTTAACTTCCTCTACTTATTCCTACAGAAATTCTACTCAGAAATTCTACTTATTCCTCTACTTAAGAATCAATCCCTTCATGCTAGGCACTTGATTGGTGATGGGTGTCAAGCTTATCTAGCCTTCGCAAGTGTGACTACTGAAAGTCAAGAATCTCTGGCCAAAGAGATTCCTGTGGTGCCGAAATTTGAAGACATATTCCCTGATGAATTACCTGGACTGCCACCCCAACGAGAGTTGGAATTTGGAGTAGAATTGATGCCAGGATCAGCACCAATATCCAAAGCACCATATCGGATGGCACCGGCCGAACTTAAATAATTAAAACAGCAACTGCAGGACTTATTAGATAAGGGTTTTATTCGGTCGAGTGTGTCACCATGGGGAGCACCGGTTCTCTTTGTAAGAAAGAAGGACAGGACCATGAGATTATGCGTGGATTATCGTGAACTGAACAAAATTACCATCAAGAACAAATATCCTCTGCTAAGGATTGATGACCTCCTTGATCAATTACAAGGAGCTTGCGTATTTTCAAAAATCAATCTTAGATTCGGATATCATCAGCTTCAGATCAACAATGAGGATATAGCAAAGACGGTGTTTCGGACCAGATATGGACACTATGAATTTGTAGTGATGCATTTTGGGTTGACTAATGCTCCAGCTGTCTTTATGGACTTGATGAACCAAATTTTTCAACCATACCTGGATAAGTTTGTGATCATCTTTATTGACGACATCCTTGTATATTTGAATAGCTATGAGGAACATGATGAGCATTTACGGACTACACTCTGGATCCTTAGGGAGCATCGATTGTTCGCCAAATTGAAAATGTGCGAATTTTGGTTAGAGGAAGTGGGATTCCTTGGACACGTCATCTCCAAAGAAGAAATTTCTGTCAATCCTAAGAAAGTGGAAGCAGTGGTAAAGTGGAACCGGCCAACCCGTGTGACAGAAGTGCGAAGCTTCTTAGGTTTGGCTGGATACTATAGACGGTTTGTGGAAAACTTCTCCCAAATCGCTTTGCCACTCACGCAGTTAACAAAGAAGGATGCCAAATTTGAGTGGACCAAGGATTGTGAAGAGAGTTTCCAGACACTTAAAGATCGGTTAATTTCTGCTCTAGTCCTAACCATTCCAAATGGATCAGGAGGACTGATTGTTTAGTGCGATGCCTCAAAGATTGGGTTGGGCTATGTTTTAATGCAACACGGAAGGGTAATTGCCTATGGGTCACGATAGTTGAAGGATCATGAAAGGAATTACCCAACTCACGATCTGGAATTAGCCGCAGTAATGTTTGCATTGAAAATCTGGAGGCATTACCTGTATGGTGAGAGGTTCTTGGTCTACTCCAATCATAAGAGTCTAAAGTATTTATTCTCCTAGAAGGAACTGAATATGAGGCAGAGAAGGTGGATTGAATTCCTGAAGGACTATGACTGTGAAATCTGGTACGAACCAGGAAAGGCCAATGTAGTCGCCGCTGCACTAAGTCGGCAACCTGGTATTCTGGCTAGAATGCAAGTCAAGCAAATGGAGATGCTGGACTGTCTCATGTACTATGATGTCCAGCGTTATGTGCAAGGAAAGAAGATGATTTTGGCGTACCTAAAAGTCCAGCCAGAGGTGATAAATGTGGTAAAGGGTTGCCAGGCGAATGATTCTTTCCTTGCAAAGATCATGAGTGAGCTGGACAAAGAATCCCGAAGTGATTTTCATGTTATGCATGATGGAGCATTAAGGTTTAGAAATCGGTTATGTGTGCCAGACAACAAAGAATTAAAGGAAAAAATTTTTAAGGAAGCCCATCGATCCCGTTATACGATTCACCCAGGAGCCAATAAGATGTACCAGGATTTGAAGAAAATATTCTGGTGGAGGAATATGAAGAAGGACATTGCAGCCTACGTGAAAAAATGCCTTGTGTGCCAATAAGTAAAGGCCGAAAGAAAGCAGCCGTCTGGGTTATTACAACCAATGCCGTTTCTAGGCTTAAAATGGGAAGATATTGCCATGGACTTTGTGACCGGACTGCTAAGAACGCCAAGGAAACATGATACTATTTAGGTTATTGTTAACCGGCTAACAAAGTCAGCCCATTTTCTGACAATCCGGACAACATATTCTCGTGATAAATTAGCCCAGTTGTATGTAAACGAGGTTGTCAGGCTTCATGGTGTGCCTGCCTCTATTGTATCTGATAGAGACCCTCGTTTTGTTTCACGATTCTGGAGAAGTCTACATAAAGAATTGGGTACCGAATTAAAATTTAGTACCACTTTTCATCCGTAAACTGACGGCCAGTCAGAACAGACTATCCAGATCCTCGAGGATATGTTAAGGGCCTCGGTCTTAGAGATTAAAGGGACTTAGGATAATTTCTTACCCTTAGCGGAATTTGCCTATAATAATAGTTATCAGGCCAGCATAGGCATGGCCCCTTTTGAGGCCTTGTATGGAAGGAAATGTAGATCGCCGATCCATTAGGAGGAGCACGGAGATAAAAGGATTTTGGGTCCAGATATTGTTAAAGAGACGGTAGAAAAGATAAAGTTAGTACATGAGAATCTCAAAGTAGCTCAGAGCAGACAAAAGAGCTATGCAGACCAAGGAGATCTGCATTAGAATTTGAAAAAGGTGATTTTGTATTCCTAAAGGTATCGCCATCTAAAGGGAAGTATAGATTCGGGGTAAAAGGAAAGCTGAAGCCACGATTTATTGGCCCTTTTGAAATTCTAGAAAGGATAGGAGAAGTAGCTCACAGGCTTGTACTACTGTGAGGTTCCGGATCTAAAAACTTGATAATAAGGTACTTAGTAGGATAATGATCAATACTAGGCCTATGGAACAATGTAAGGCACCAAGTGGCGCCTGCTGTACCCCCAAGAAGTGCTCGAACAAAAAAGGGACGGAAAAGCCGGAGTGGCCTTAAGGCCGGAGTAGATTGAGAGGACGGAGTGGCCTTAACGCCGAAGTGAATTGAGAGGACGAAGTGGCCCTAAGGCCGGAGTAGATTGGCAGACTGGAGTTAATTCAGGACGGAGTAAATTGAAAGAAGAGTTTAGGATGTAGTGAATTGAGAGGAGAATTCAGGACGGAGTGGCCTTACGTTTAATAAAAAAATTGGACTGGCTTGCAAGACGGAGTAGATTGAGAAAAGCGTAAAAGCCGGAGTAGCCTTACATTTGATGAAAACCGGACTGAGTGGAAGAAGTCCCACATCAAAATAAGAAGAAACCATTGAAGCATATATAAGACCCAAAGCTCCTTACCAATGAGGACGCGTGCGGGCTTTGACGAAGGACGGAGTGGCCTTGCGACTCTGAAAGATAGAGTGCTTTTTGAGACGGAGTGACATAAGGGATGGAGTGCTTTTTAAGGGACGGAGTGAATCACTCACGAAAGCCGGAGTGTTTTTAAGGAAATGGGACGGAGTGACATAATGGACGGAGTGGATTTACTCACGGAAGACGGAGTACGTTTTGAAGGAAATAACCGGAGTAAATTATAAATTAAGAAGCTGGAAGCCGGAGTGATTTGTAAAACGAAATAGCCAGAGTTGGTTCACAAGCCGGAGTTGATTTACACCTTGAAATCGGAGTGATTTGAGGACGGAGTGATTTGAGGACGAAGTAGCATTATGCTGAAAAAAGAATCCCAATCCGGTCAACAAGGCAAGAAAGGAAGGAGGCTGCAAAAAGAGGAATCCGGTCAACAACAGTTGACCGGAAGGAAAGAACGAGAAGGAAATTAACTCCGGAATAATCACGAGAACAGGAATAATCACGGAACAGACGACTCCGGAAACCTCTAGAATCTTCGAGAAAGAACGACTCTGTGAAACCTCCAGAATCTTTGAGAAAGAATGACTCCGGAACATTCCCGAAATCTCGGGAAGAAACGACGCCCGAATTCTCTCGAAGATTCCTGCCCCCACCTTCTCATCCCACCGCCTATAAATACTGATGAGAGGATTGGAAGGAGGAGCAGAGCGGCAGCGACAAACGGAAGAAGGAAAAGAGGAGTGGAACGGAGGAAGGAAAGAGAGGGAAGAAGAAGAAGGATTTCTAAGCCAAACATGAGGAATTGATGAGCATCTCTGGCAAGTGTTCTCATACTCACTATAGTTAATTTGTGATTAAGTATTATCGTTTTAATATCCACCCAAATCATAAAAATGTATGCCCATGATTAATAATCTATGCGCATCGCTTACAATGAAATGAGCACCGAAGGATTCCAAAATGATATTGACTCAATGAGAAGAGAAATGCTAAAGTTCTCTCTTGAATTCAAATTGAATCGTGAAAAGGACTAAGTCCAAAGAAGAATAAGAATCGTATAAGCAATCAAAGGAAATCCACATGGCATGTGTGATTACAATGTGAAATGCTTAAGTTCCCAAATAAGATAAGAAACGAATGCCCAAGTGAAATGAGAAATGAATGAGTAAATGGAGGAAAGTCCACAATGTGATATGTAATGATATGTAAATGAGGAAACCTCCCAAATGGCGGGAGATACGATACATGAGACAAGGTGGACTTTTCCTCAACTGAATATGAAAATAAAATCATGAAACTAGGACCATGGACTTTTAGATGGGTAGTATTCTCTGGCTTGACACGTCCATCACTGTAAAAATTCGAAGAATACTTGGGCCACGTATTCTGGTCGCTTGTGTGTAAGCGGGTGGTGTCCGTGTCACGCCTTAGGATACTATTGTGGAAGAACGAGGACTGCCCTGGTACCCCGGGGGAATGGGGCGATTTACGGCACGATGTGCACGACCCCCCGGATGGGTCGTAAAAGATAATCCCTCACGGCCTTAGATCATGTGGAGTATCATGATCCTTTTCTCGTTCTCTCGCATCGTTTGCTAGTACGACCTACTAGCCCTGGTCCGCAAAGATTGAAGTAAATTGATTAAGCATGTTCAAATGGTAACTAAAGGTTCCAAAACATGATGAATGGCAAATCGATACCTCCAAATGAAGTTTCTTCACAATTTGATAGTGACGTATGATTTCACTTGCTGAGCTGGACGCTCACGCTTGCTATTTTCTCCTCTCAGGTGATAGTGATAAAATGGCCCTTGAATAAGTAGAACAAGAAAAGGGATCTGCATAAGTAAAGTCGAATGTCAAAAGCCTGGAGATTAGTTACATCCCTGTTAAGCTTCCGCAGGTAACTAAGTATTTAGTTCTGCTTTCGCATTTCATTTGGGTATATAGAGAACTTGTGGCATCTCTCATGAGCTAACGTGGTATTTAAATATACCATGCTAGAGCCACGAATTTTATGTGGCTTTTGGATCCTGTGATATGCTAGAATTATGATACTTATATTATATTGATTTATTGACGGAGGGGTTAATGAGAAGAAAAATAACCCGATCCGTCACAACTACCTCCGAACTTGGCAGAAGTACATGACGTGTTTCATGTATCAATGCTTCGGAAGTATGTCCATGATCCTACTCATGTAATTGAGTATGAACCTTTGACAATCGACAAGGATTTGTCCTATGTAGAGGAACCAGTGAAAATTTTGGATCGAAGGGAACAGAGACTGCGCACCAAATCAATCGCTTTAATAAAGGTGCTCTGGAAGAATCACACCTCTGAAGAGGCAACTTGGGAACGAGAGGAAGAGATTCGGAATAAATACCCCTATTTATTTCCTCAAGGTTAGTAACTTTATTTAAAATTTCGAGGATAAAATTTCTGTAAGTGGGGGAGATTGTAACGGCCCAGATTCTAAAACGTAGAAAGTTCTAGTCATCAAGTCCTTATAATCCGATCAATGCCAGTTGACCGGAAAATGTAATAAGAAAAGTGAATCGGACTTAAGATGAAATCAAGTTCGGCCCTTACTTGATGAAAATCTAGTCTGGAATATTCATTGATGAAAAGAAGTCCGAATTTTCTTGATCAAATATAGCCATGTAAGGCCGAAGTGGCCTTGAAGGCTGGAGTGGCTTTGTGGTTGGTAAAGCCGAAGTTGATGATCCGGTCAATAAGTGTTGACCGGAAGTCATGTAAGAAATATTCGGTAAACGCCGATAGTTGACCGGAATGTGTTTACACGAGAAAGCTAAATTCTTATAAGTTCAATTAACCAGGAATTTAATGTGTTTACATGAGAAATCTAAATTAAGTTCAGTTAACTAGGAATTAATAAACTTATTGAAAATGTAAAACCATTAATGACCTAATTAATAAGGGAACTTTTAGGAAATGTAGAAGCTATAAATAAGAAACATTCCCCTTGGATTTGTCAAATGATGAAACATTTTCCTTGGATTTGCCAATCATTAATGATGAAACATTCCCCCTATATTGCCAATCATTAATACTAGCCATCAGATCCAAGGCCTATAAATAAGAACTAGAAGAATGAGAAAGAGGCACGCAATAGAGTTTCTAGTAAAAGAAGGCCAAAAGATCATGGCAAAATAGAAGAAACCCAGGCAAGATACTCACCCCTATTTTTAAAGTTCATATTTATGCATGTTTGCTACGTAAGTATATGATATTCTTATGAAATTATGTATGTATGATGTTTGTTCTGTTTTTGTGATTTATCATTCTTAATCACATGTTTAAAAGAAACTCAGATATTCATGGTGTTAGATTTTATTCTGCTTGAAGTATATGATTATTTGTCAAATTATATGAACTCTGATAATTGCAGAAAAGACTTCTAACTTTTGAAGAAAAAGCACTCCGTCCTTTTACGAAAAAGTGCTCATTCCTTTCGAAGAAAAAGCACTCCGTCCTTTTATGTAAAAGAGCTCCGTCCTTTGATGAAAAACCACTCCGTCTTTTTAAGAAAGAGCACTCCGTCCTTTTAAAGAAAAATCACTCCGGTTTTAGAGCTCTGAATTTTAAAAAAAAATCACTCCAGTTTTTAGAACTCCAGATTTAAAGGAACATCGGCTTTTAAGGACTTCGGATTTCAGAAAAGAATTTCGCCTTTGAAAAGAACTCCGGCTTTTTATGTAAAAGAACTCCGGCTTTGTAAAAGGACTTCGGCTTTGTTAAAAACTCTGGTTTTTATGTAAAAGAACTCCGGCTTTGTAAAGAACTCCGGTTTTGACCACAGAACTCCGGCTTTTGGAACTCCGGCCCTCTGTATGAAAAAGAACTTCGGCCTATTTATATGAATATGGAAAATGCATGTAATCCAGACAGCAAGTGGAACTCTACGACTTTTGACTTTCGAACTATGATGAATGGCCATTAAAGGACAAGAACTATGAACCGAGTCTCCATTAAACTTGCTGTTAAAGATGGATGAAGGATATTGGAGTGACACTCGAGGATTGCCTCCTGGGCCATGGGAGGGGACTTTTGGTGGCATAAGACTTTTGGACTACGGCCCCGTATGCCAGGTTAAAGGCATTACCTCTCGCCCCGGGGAGCATAATGAGGGGATACGGCCTTAGGTTGTGGGGTTACATACAATTCGTCCTCGATGTTGTGCGCTCCCGTCTGATCCCTAAAGATGATAAGAAATTTCAATGGTTTTTATGAGACAAGATAATAAGAAAAAGACTAAGGAAATTCCGAACTAAAGAAGAAAAGACATGATGATTTTCGTATGCTAAGTTATGTTCGCTTATATATATATGTTTATGTTCTCTGTTTTCTACATATGAGTATTTTGCTGGGCTTTGTAGCTCATTCTTGCCACTTTTTAGATGATGAAAGGCTTATGGAGGACGAAGTTGAGTAGAACCATATGATATAGCTAGTGGCCCAGAGCTAATCAATGAAGAGCTTAACTTTATTTCCTTTTGATATTTTGAGAAGACTTGTAAAATATTCCGCTATATAAGATGGATGTTAGCATGTTTCCGTGATTTTTTTTTGATAAATAAAATTAATAATTCTAGTATGCATCTCAGGTGTGAAATTAAAACTGGAAGGCTAGCTCATATAGTTCGGCCTCATCAATCCTGTATAAAAGAAAAGAAAAATTTTTATGTCCACTTTATTATTATTTTAAGACAAGGATTTAGGGTTGACGACGACTTTATGCGGTGGAATAAAGTCAGGCTGTCACAGTTGGTATCAGAGAGAAAACTGAGATGCTTTAGGACAATTTGAATAGACGCGGAAACTTAGGATAGGATTAGTTACAGAAAAAGGGGGGGTTGGCTTTACTTATGCTCTGGACGTAGTAAATTATGATAACCACCCTTGGCTAATTGACTAACGAAAATATTCTTTCAGACATTAAAATCGTCACTGAAGTCATGTCTAACAGAGGAAGGCAAATTGGACGGACTAACAACACTCCACCAACTCCACCAACTCCAGTGACCACCCCTATTCCAGCTCATCAAGAGAGGTCGGTCTATGATCGTTTTACCAACGAGCAAGTTCCTGAATTCTCAGGGGAACCTAACCCGTTGAAGGTAGACACTTGGATCCAACGACTGAAGAAGGTGTTTGCGGTAATTAAATGTCCTGCTGGAGACATGGTTCTTTATGCCACCCATAAGTTGGCAGGTGAGGCCCACCACTGGTGGGAAATGCAGAAGAGAGTTTTCAATGTACCAGACCGGGATATTAGTTGGAAAATATTTGAAGCAGCATTTTTGGAGAAATATTTCTCTGCTAATCTTCACGGACAGGAGGATGAATTCCTTCGCCTAGGGCAGGGTACTCGCTCTGTGGCAGAGTACGATGCAAAGTTTACAGAGTTATCTCGCTATGCTCCTTATATGGTGAAAGACCAGGAGAGGAAGGCTAGGAGGTTCTTTTAGGGACCAAGGGATGATATTAGGAGGCAGCTCTCAACTCTGACGTTGGCCATGTACGGAGAGGTGCTCGAGAAGGCTGTTATCTATGAGAAGGAGCTGGAGAGAGGAGCATTGCTCAGACAAAGGACGTCTGGTCAAACTTCAAGGGCCAGTGCTAGTGGAAGCCCTCCTAAGAAAGTAAGACCATCGAGGTCCAGTGTGGAGCAAAACCGATCTGTACAGATTTCTTGAACTCCGGCTAATAATACATGTGATCATTGCGGGAGATCACATGAAAGGAAGCCTTGGTATAAGAAGCTGGGGGTTTGTTATAACTGTAGCCAGGCTGTAATGACCCAAAAATTTGAACAAAGAAATTGTAACCATCAGGTCCGGTCAACGCCCGTTGACCGGAAATCCATAGGCAAAGAAGTCCGAAAATTTCATCGAGGGAATTGCTGTCCGGATTTCCTTAATGAAGTCCGGATTTCCATAATAAAAGAAGTCCGGATTTCGTTGGGTAAATGAAGACCGGATTTTCTTTTGGTAAATGAACTACGGATTTTCGGAGTAAAAACGCGTGCGATTGCTGAAAGAAATCACTCCGGATTTCCGGAGTAAAAACGCGTGCGAACTTCAGGAAA
>JAODPA010022416.1:0-12909 GCA_025585075.1 Nepenthes mirabilis | reverse complement strand
ACCATTTTCCAGCTGAATATTTCAAGGTGGTCTGCCCCCGCGCGCGCGCACTCACTCACCTAATCGGTTGAACCAGAAGAGTCATGCCCTGGCTCATGCAATTCCAGCTGCCGTTAACAGCTGCCACCACTCACTCAATGAAACGAAAACCTTCACTCTCAGCAAGCTCTAGCGCCCTCAAACGAAGAGCAACATCACGCATCATTATCAGCGCTCGTAGCCCAGATGACTACCACGCTACTCTCAAAGCTCTCAACTCCACCAACCGTTTCCCGAGGAAATCACTTGGCCAGGTTTCTCGATTCCCATATTTTGTTTTTTGATCTCCGAGGAAAATAGTCTTCTTGGTATATTTTTTCTTCGATGGATTCCTGCTCTACTGCGATTCATCGGGGCATTTTGTCGAGCACTTACTGGTCATGCGGTGTTCTGCAGCATTATATGTTGAATTCTTCCATCAATGAGCAGCTTGCTGGAGTTGCACGTGTAAAAGAAGGGGATTTGGTGCTCGAGGTTGGACCTGGTACTGGGTCATTGACTAATGTTCTCATTGAAGCGGGTGCTACCGTTCTGGCCATTGAGAAGGTTCGGTTGAGCTCGTATCTTTTACCTTCGCTCAATTTTTTAACTATGTTGCGATGATGTGCTTGATTGTGGTCCATTGAATTGGAGAAGTTATTTTTCTTTTTTACTTCATACTCATGTTCCTTATTTTCCTATTTGCACCAGGATCCACACATGGCTTCCCTTGTCAAGGAGCGATTTGCAAGTACAGGCAGCCTAATGGTAAATTTTTGTTTGAGAAATAATGTTGTAGGATATTCATGATGGAATTCATTAATTTTATGTATGGATAATTCCATACGTTTACAAAAACGATCGTACGAAAAATATATCCAAAAAGGCCGTAGCACTGCCCAGAACTTAACCAAATCTCATTCAAAGCCTACTTCTCAATTGCTTTGCGGCCTTAATGTCATGCCGCATCATAACTCATCATATGGCTATGCTTATGCGTGATAATTTGTGTACATACAATCATGGAAAAGCATTTTGGAAGCAAATACTTGAAATGAATTTGTACATCTTGTGTTGCTCTTACTAGTACAAATGTGGTTTTATGTGTATGTTCAAAGTTAAATTAGATATACCTTATAGATCTTGGAAATCATTGCCTTAACTGTGGACGCTGCTTTTGTGCTCTGAATGTAGGTTCTGGAACAGGACTTCACAAAATGTCATATTGGCTCTCATATGCTTTCACTTAGAGAAAGTAAAAAATTGTTCAGTGCAGAAACAAGATTTGCAAAAGTAAGGCCACGATTCATGAAGAGCTTAGGAGTACATGGTGTTGGTTCACTATTCTTTTGATTATGCATCATACTAGTAGACCTGTAATAATAATGTATACTAGTTAACGATCGGAAATCACCTTTCAGAAAAGGCAAAATAAAAAATTGTTTTTTTGCAGTGTTATGCTTGTCGCAACAGGCACTTTCTCCGCAGATTACACTAATCTTCTAGTGTTTCTAATCCTTTCATTGCTTTACCCGTCTAATTAATTCACATAGTTTTGATTTACTTTATTTTCTATACTTTGACCGCTGTTAGGTGGGGAGAAAACCCAAGTTAACCCCTGATGTGGCTAGGAGTCAAGTAGTTGCTAGATCTAAATTGAGATCATCTTCTAGTTCCAAACTATTTAAAAATTGAGTAAGAAAACAAATGTTACAGAAAATTTTTGGCAGTCTACTGTGGTGTGTTGCAGATGTTTTAAGATGAATCTGATCAACAATCAAATGGAAGGACTCTAGTTTTTCACTTTACTCAGTCCAGCATGAGGGTTGGAAAGAGTTTAGTTCACAAAATAAACCTGAAGGGTACTGAATTGTGCAGCAAACAATTGATGAATAATTTAATTTGATGTATTCCTTGTATGACAAAGTGAATTTCATGTTTTCAATCTCCCTCTCATCATCGTGTGCTAGATATTTTTTGACCTTTTATTCAGTGAATTTTTGCAATCCAGGTAGTGTCTAACATACCTTTTAACATCAGCAAGAACGTTGTGCGACAGCTACTTCCAATGGGTGACATCTTCTCTGAAGTTGTTCTGCTGCTTCAGGTTGGTGTTTTTGCCTCCTTGGATTTTGTTTGGTTGGATTTTCAGTTTGTTTTTTCCATCTCACTAAGTTCCTCTATTTGATCAAACATCATGATTTCTTGGTTTCAAGTTCAAAGCCTTGAATACTCCTGTTCTCGGATCCACGTGTGAATTAAGGCCTCATGCAACATTATGTTGAATTAAGGGAATTGGGTGAGCACCCATGATGGGTTGACCCTGCAAGGTGGTTGATCAAAGGTGGTTACCTCCATCGCTTGTGTGGTGGGAGGTTACACACCATCCTCTTTCTCTTAGGCATCTTCTATTTATATGAAAGGCTTCCATCATTTTAGAAGAGAAAATTGAAAATGATGATAGTATAAAGAGAGAGAAAACCCATCAAATTCTGCTAAATCCTAGGCATTTGGGTTGTGGAAAGTAAATGATTCCTATTTATGATCATACTCCAACTAAGAGTCCCTTATCTAAAAAAAGCAAGTGATCCAATCAAGATTTTGAGTTTTTTTCTCATATTTTAGAGTATATATTTTTTATCATATTTTTTAATTTCAGCATACTCTATAATTTTATCATTCATAAAACTATCAAGTTAAGTGGAAGAAACAAAAACGTTTCTAAATTAATACTGTACGAGAGATTCAGATTATGAAGATAAGAACATGAGGGGGTTGGGGTGCAAATAGTGCCAACAATAGAGACATGTACCTTGTGGCAAGTGAAATGCAATTAACTGCATCGACCCCTGGTGGCAAATTATCTGCAACCTACTTGAATCCTGATTTTCCTCTTGGTCCATTCTTTTTTTGGCAATGCTATACTTTTTTCAGTTCAAAGCTACTTGTCAGATGAGTAGTAATTCCTTTTTTTATGTGTATTCGAATGTAAACTTACACTCCATCAATGCAAATTAATTTTGCATGCCTTTCGCATTAGTCGAAAAAAGTAATTTTAAGTTGAAACTGCTTCCTTTAGTATGAAGTTACAAGCCATAGAAGTTCCAAATATTGTTTCTTCTATTGCAATAAAAGTTCCATTTAAACTCCTGGAGCCTTAAGTTGGTTTGGGTCCACTGTTGAGCTTCCATTCTGTGCTTTGTTCCCTTGATTCAACTCATTATTAATGGTTAAAGCCCTCGATTGATTTGATCTTCTCCCATTTTCTTTAGCATTACCTAGTCTATGATTGGCTTTTGTTTATAGTTGTGATCATGATGATGCTGATTCTCACTCTCAGGATGAGACTGCAATGCGCTTGGTGGAACCATCTATGAGGTCATCTGAGTACCGGCATATAAATATTTTTGTGAATTTTTATTCAGGTATAGGTCTTCATTTTCCATTGGTAATGTACAAATGCAGTGTCAAGAATTTGGTTAGGAACTTCAAAAAAGAAAATGATTGTCTCCCAACTGTTGAACCTAAACAAGTGAATACTACGAAGCACACCAAGAATCCTGATCATCGAACTTCAGCAGATAGAGCTTCATTGTATTGTTACCCGCCTTAAGTTGCCATTTAGCACTTGATAATCAGTTGTTTTCTTTTCTTTATCGTCCTAGTCAGTGACAGAAAGTCATAAGCTGCTTTTGAAGTGTCTTCACTGGTAAGAATGGTGCATTAGTATATCAGTAAAATTTTGCTGTTAGATCATTTGGTTTGTGTTCTCTACATGAAGTTTTCTCTTGTTCTCTGACCACCCTGTATTTCACTGTATAGCTTTACTGAAACAATTCATGCTGAAGATCCTCATTTGCCGTTCTTTTCTTTTGCAGATCCAGAATACAAATTCAAGGTTCCAAGGGCAAACTTTTTCCCCCAACCTAATGTAAGTGTTTTTGTGACGTTGATTTCGACAATTGCTAGGTGAATTGGTCCGCTAGATTGTTGGGGCTGGTCAAGCCAATCTTCATCAACATAAAGCTGAAAACTCATCTTTACTAGGATCGAAATACCAAACACTTTACTTGAATCTGCAAAGAGGCGAAATGAAAACGCATACAATCACAATAATGATAATAATTACATGTAAAATAAGCGCACACATTTTACGTGGAAACCCATTTATAAACAAAATGATGAAACCAAGGGACTTAGAACCCATAAAATCTCCACTATATGTAAGTTCAGTCATACTAACCACTAACACCATCTTTGGCTTCACCACAGCGTTGCTAAACCAAGGTAAGAATAGCAACAAATGAAAATGAGACAAATACCAATTGTAAAATGTTCAAAACAACAATTAGAATAACATACCCAAATATGGTAAAAGTTAGAATAAGATTTGGAACCTAGATAGTTGGCAAAAAGCTTCTCCTTTCCCCTTTCTATCAAGTCGATGCACAAAGGAGCTATTTAAACTCGCACTCAATGCCATAAATCACAACGCAATTTTGTTATATTTTCCATTAGCGTTCGAACGACGAAGGAAAATCAATCCTAGTAACGTACAAACATCAAGCACAAAAACATTGTTTTCCTTGCACGTGCACCCCCTAGGTGTGATTATTTTGTCTCAAATGTGTATAAGCGCCTATCATGCGTGAATTGAGTGCAGTTCTATCCACTTGCTGAAGAATGCCTTCGCTCGAGTGTGTTTCACATGATCCTCCTACGAAGCTCCATGCAACCAAAAATCAATTTAAGAATATGTGTATAAAATAGATATGAGACTTACAAGAAAATAACTTGTTCCAGTTTGGATTTTGTCAATTATAGAAAAAAATAGATGGGGAAGTTTTAGATAGTAGGGCTTGTTCGCATTGCCATCTCAGGTCAAAACAATTTTTTGGCCCAAAGCTCTGATGATTCTGTTCAATTACCAACAAGCTCGTGTTTATTATGACTTTGAGATCAATGATTTGAATTATGGCAAAAGTGACTTCATAATGCTGTGTTTGAGGTTTTATACAAATTTGTTGCTTCAATAGCTCAGTGCTTCACTTAACCCTTGCCTACCCTTATGATGGGGGATGTGTAGATAAGCCAAAGGCCTGAATTTAGGCATGTTTCTAGATTTTTAATATTTGGTCCTTTCTTGGTACATAGTTATATTTTCCTTATTTCGATGTATTTTTCATAGCTAGTTTTTGCCACTAGTGTCTTGTCGTGGAAGTATAAAGCCTCAGCTCCAAATTTCCTCTATATAAAGCCAATGATTCGAGCCACCAGCTTCGCCCATCACAAAACTGATTACCCATATCTTTACAGTGAAGAAGTTCCTAATATTTGTGTGCTGTTTGGTAGAATGTCGAACAAAAAATCAGATCTTGAAATGCACTGACTCGATTCTTGTGATTGTGTAGGTTGATGCTGCTGTTGTCGCTTTCAAATTGAAGCAACCTGCGGACTATCCCTCAGTATCGTCGGTTAAAAGCTTCTTCTCAATGGTTTCCCTCTTCCCATGTAGTTAGATATCATTTAGCTCATCATACGTTTAAGGCAACGCATCTATATGTTACTGATAGGCAAGCATGCTAGTTGGCCTTCGCAAAATATCAGTTGCAGCCAATCAGTATCAGCCGTATCATGTGACTAATATTAATATTGGATTTTTTTCCTTGAAAATTGAAACTTGAATGTAAAATATCAACTGCTATATAACGTTATCACCAACACAATGACGTTATGATTTTATTACAGTATCAAAAAATACTTATATTTTACATAATGAAAAACATTTTGCATATTGGCTTGATATTTTATTCCTGATTTAACCATTTGAATGGAATATAAAGATTGAGGTACAGTCAATGAAGATGACTTAAAATCTATAGTCTCTGCAGTATAAAAGGCCTCAAGTAGTTTGTTTTTTCCCCCCTTGCCCATATCGATTGGCGATGTTTCAGGTGAATTCAGCATTCAACGGGAAACGGAAGATGCTGAGGAAGACGCTGCAGCATATGGCTGCATCCCCAGAGATCAAAGCTGCTCTTGACAACATTGGTCTTCCAGCCACAGTAAGTAAAGGAAATCAGTCTAGACTATTTAGTCAATTGGGCATCAACTCTTTCATGTTCCAAGATCCATTCATCTGCTCTTTGGATTGTTTAAGCAGTCAAGGCCCGAGGAGCTAACGCTCGATGACTTTGTGAAACTGCATAACTACATCGCTAAAGTTTAGTGCTTCTCCTCTGATCGTGATATCTTGAAGCAGTTGAGCAGGAGAGATTGACATACGCTCGGCAACTTGAAGGTCGGTGTCCAAGCTACAGAAGGCTTAATCCGTACTGCTTGACTGAAGTTCATAGTATGTTTTGGGCGTTCATATTTGGCACAAAATTATTCTGGGTAAATGGCGGGCCTTTTCAGGGGATCAATGACACTATGGAATATGATCTTTTTTTTTTTTTTAGAAATTTAAAGATAAAAAGTACATTATATGGCTTTACTGATATAAGATTGTTCATGGATGTTGCTTATATGATAACAATGGTTCAAATCTGTCCGCAGTGATGTACTTTTCAATTGATCCTAAGCCTTTGATTTCATTATTAGACAATGTGATTGAATTATAGCTAAATTCCTAAGGTTATGTTCTCCATTGTAATGCTTTAAGCTCTCTGTTTATTCACCTAATAAAATTTGTGTAATAGACTGTAAGGACATCATATACAACATGGATTCTCCTTTGATTTTTTTTCCCCCAGTAGAATTTAATCAAATATTATTGCCCACACGACTGGATCACCTAGTTGACACCTCCAGAGCATAGGGGTCGCCACATGTTAACTACATTTTTCCTTTAGAAACGAAAAATTTCTGCTCTCATTTCGTAGGTTTAAGTCTAACTTTAAGTCATGATTTTACCTGCATAAACCATATATCATGCAAGTCCAAAAACACAACCAAACTTACGATCGTAAATTTGACCTTATTTGTCAAAATCATCCTTACAAACTGCATTTGCCCGTGCTAGTAGCTTCATTGCTTTGGTTTTTTTTTTTTTTCAAAAGAAAAGAATAAATACACAAAATTTTTCCAATAAAAAGATTACTGCAGCCCTCAATCCGTATTCTACCCACCCCACCACCACCGCTACAAAGGTCTTTAACAGTTGGTGTGAGTAGACTTACTGAATCTGTGAAACAACACAGCAGGGCAACTCTGATATATGGCAGAAAATTTACAATGTAGCTGGTGACTGATCAGGAGGAATCAACATGTTACAGACTATTTTTAACAGTTGAAGAAGATATGCACAAGAAATGTATGGTCTCTAAACTTGCAGCATCTGCAAATAGTCATCTATTATAGACATGGCAGACGATCGGTAACCAGATCCGAAGAGATTGTAGTGATTCAGGTAATGATACAGCATATAAAGATCTCTCCTCTTCTCAAAGCCTGGTTGTTTGGGCATCACCTGGGAGTAAGTCATGCAGAAAAATGATTATAGCAGGATCAGACTGAACTGAACTAATCTGTCCTCTAAGTAGTTCTTCGTATTTTATAGCCAATTATTGGACAAAATACAGATGAAAATACACTAATTAGGTGCATGGGATGATGTTTGCGGTAAGGTTATCTTCCAAATTGCTGAAACAGCCTTTGGGCAAGGATAAAGTTGCCACCACATGATTTAGTAATTATAAGTTTAAGTTGCAAAAATGACCTTCTGTATAACATAAGATAAGACCATATATAATAAACTTAAAATAGTATGATCATTTTTCGGACCATGCACACCGGACAATCCTTTTTTCATTGCCAAAGGAGATTTAGGAAATTCAATGAGGGGTTAAAGATCTTCATTTAAAGAATCTTTGCCGGGAAATGTTTGAATACAGCAACACGATGGGATCATGTATGCTCTTAGAGAAGGTCCGTGGAATTGCACCATGCTAAGGAAGCGCGATGATTCTAAAGGTTCTCGACATTTGCTCAAAGGAGTTGGCAAATCAAATAGGTTTATAAGGTTACTTGAAGAGTTGATATCAATCCCAAGTCAATGTACTTGGTAGAATCCACCATTACCAGAATTCAGTGAAGTATTTTGTAGCCAACTCGAACTTATAAACCAAAACTCAGAAAAGAATAAGGAGGATGAACTCATAATTTGATTGGAGCAGCTAAATATCAGACAATTGCACAAATTATACTCACCTCAAAATATGAATTGTAGAATGATCCTCCAAAGCCAGCGCACCAAGACATTCCAAATTCCGCCTCATTATGTCCATCTATAGTATAAGAAGACAGAAGTCACAATAGAAGTGATGGGTGCTTCAAATTTTTCTCATGAATTCACATCCTTTGTGTGCAGAAAGTTCATAAGATATTGTATTTTCTTTTTGGAACAATGCTCTTTGGAGTTGTGATTCTCGTGACTGACTTAATTTGTGAAATAGCACAGAAATATGTCTCAGGCTAAAGGATAAAAAGGCATTTTTTTTACATGAATTAATACGGGGAAAAGAAAATCCTGATCACAACTTGCCCAAGGAAAGAATTGACTTAACTCTTCTATTTTCTTTTTATTTTGATAGAACATTAAATGTCCTTCAAAGGCACGAATTGCCATTTTAAAAGACCGATCTCCCTCACAAAACAACTTCCTATCAACTTTTTCTAAGCAGTAACCTCAGCCATCTAATTACTTTAACCCCAGGGATCTTACATCCCGAGAATTGTTATCCAAAGTAATAATGCACCGAACCTAAGCCTTTGCACAGCACAAGATTACTAAACGAAAACAGCATGTTGACAATATAGAGTAAGGCTCCTGCATCTAACCCTCCACAAGTCATGTAAAAATTCAGTGCACTACGCCGCCATTTTTAATCGATATATGCATTATTTCCTTCCAAGAATATTCGTTTTAACTCCAGTTGAGGAAAACAAGAATGTAATGCCAGCAGATGTGTGAATTTTAGGTTGTTACGTTATAGAAAATTTATTAAGGGTATATCTTATGAGCGGGGACTGCAGCATTAGACTGGAGATGTGTTGCTTGATCTACTTCGAATCAAAACAATTTAAACTTTTTCAAGAAATTAACTTGCGGGGAAACACAACGAGTTTAAATTTGAATGCCAGATGGTATCAGAGAAAAGTTTCCCTTCAAATGCAAAATCCTGGGCAATACCTCAAATAAATATTTTGGAAAAATGAATTGCAAA
Organism: Nepenthes mirabilis; assembly: GCA_025585075.1. Classification (NCBI taxonomy): domain Eukaryota; kingdom Viridiplantae; phylum Streptophyta; class Magnoliopsida; order Caryophyllales; family Nepenthaceae; genus Nepenthes; species Nepenthes mirabilis. The sequence continues at coordinate 3,664 of JAODPA010022416.1, read as the reverse complement.
ATTATACTCTCTGACAATCGGCCATGGAATGATATGTTGCAACTAAAAAAAATTGGACTTACAGTAACAGGCTGGATCAAGAATAACAGGATCTCCATTCTTGTCAGAGCTGACATTCCCACTCCATAGATCTCCATGTAGCAAGCATGGCTCTACCACGACATTCTCGAAGAGAGGTTTCAAATTGTTGGCCAGCCTTTGACCTGGCAAATATGATGTTCCTCATATTAAACATTCTAAAATATTTACATTATCTAAAGGAGAAAAAGTATGTGTCATGTGCAACTGCACATACACTGAGAAAGAAGTGTTTGGTAGCTCAGTGCACGTTGCTCCAATATTATGGGGCCAAAGGAGTGTCATATGTACCCAATCTTTCTTGTGACATTACAACGAGGTTTTAGTGCTTTAAATCCATGATTTACAGGTCACATAGACTCAAATACAGATGCAAAGTATGTGAAGTTGTTAAAGACCATCTTGTTTGCTCCTAGGAATTGCACATGAAGTGGAATATGAAGTGGAGCAAGTCATCTCTCACCAAATAGACTCATATAAAAGTACAGTGAATCAGTACTATTCTCCAAACCATCTGTATAACTTACTGATACGAGATGTGCTTGAAAGCTTCCTGCTATTGGATGCTTTTTCTCCAATTTGAGTTCGGAATTAAGGTTAATTTGCATCAGAGATGGACAGTAATTGCAGCTACTATTGGACTCCGCTCAAAAGATATCACCTAAACTATGAAAAAGGATTAATTAAATATTGTTTAAGGGTCCAAGAAAGCTGCAGGCAATTTGCATTGAAGATGATGAAAAGAGAACTCTAGAGTCCCATCAAGAATTGCCTCAAAAGTGCCCAGATTAGAAATATCGATAGACAACCCAAATTCTGTTGGATTCTCAACAGCTGTAGTGCATATGAATATTAGACGCCACTATCAGTGAAGTCACAAGTGGGCCAGGCAAAATTAGACCAACTTTAAATTCTTTCCATATGTAAGTTTTTTCTTTTCCCATATCTTTTTTGCATTCTACCTCCCAGACAATCTTCTCTTCCAAAGACAATCCCATGACTTACAGGCTTATTTGACAACTAGTTTCCTGTCAAGCTAAAATTTCAACCAGTACAATTTCTATGCCATTTTCTTGCCAGATTTAGCGGCAAAGAACTACAAGACAGTAAAATTAATATTCTCAAGGACTGTCCACAAAAAATGTCAAGCACACAGTTCACCTTTTTCATAAATAACTGAATCTCCATATTGTTCTCGTGCCAATTTCAGTTGGTAACTCAGTCTATGCTCTGCATAGAACTCAACCCAATCGAATGTCCAAGTATTTACCTGTGGAGTACTGCATAACAATAGAAAGCACGTAATATATGTCTACCAGAATGGCTCTCAAGGAGAATAACATATGAATGTGAAATACAGACTAGAGACAAAGGTGATCACAACTATTCAGGGAGAGTATACCTGCCAATTGTATTATCAACATCAAACCCAAAGCCTTTATCAGATTTACCAGCTTTATGCATTTCTCCCAGTTGCCTCCCAAGAACAGACTGCAGATGTATGATTGGCTAAGTGGAAATTGGAATTTTCCATAACCATTGTTAACTGACAATGAACCTGTTTCACCTGGTTGTTTCTTGATGCCCCAAATTCAATGAACTCCATAATAATGAAAGAACCACCCCCATGTAGAGATCCAACCTATAATCCTTGATGACAAACAAACTCAGATTTCGGGCTTTATATGCATTAACCATAGAGAAGAAATGAATTACTAGTTACTAGTAAGAAGCCATCAAAGGAACAATGAAGAAGATTCTCACCTTAAATGGCCTTGGAACACGAATAGTTTTTGTTTCGTACATAAGTCTCAAACCAAGGGCCTCTCCTTCGAACATTGATGGGCCTATACTCCTGATCCAACATTTCAGCCATGGGGAGTTAAATAACTGTTCACAAGAAAACCAACTTATACTTTGAGCCCCAGGGGGCAAGGGTCATATATGTCCAAATTCCCCACTAGTCAATGAAACAGTTGTATTCTTTACTCATGTTACTTAAGAAACTGAAAATTCAGAGATGTTCACACTTCCAAACAAACAGAAATCCAAGGTCAAATCTGCATAACACAAAGTATCTGCTATAAGCTTCCAAGGGGTCATATATCGACTTTATAAGCATAAATTTTATACCTGTTTGATTTAACAAAGAAAGAACCAACATCTGTGTCATAACGGCCTGCAAGATTGATGCAGCCACCACCAACTGGACTTATCCTTATTATCTTTGTCGCCTTTCCTTCTTTGAGAATCCATTCACGAACCGGATCATCACTCATTGCCACAACTGCCAAAAGATTCGGCATAAACATTATGCAAATAAATGTACTAAAAGTACTTAAAATGTGACTCTAGCACAAGTTTAAATTAAAGCATGACCTTTTCCTTTATTTACCATAAAGAGGAATACAATTAACTATCATTGAATCAGTAGTGATGAACCAATTGGTCACAACAACAGCTAATTAGCTTCCACGACAGAAAGGAAACTGATTTTACCTTACTCAATTGATGATGAATCTATTACTACTGCTCAACGAAATATTATCTAGTTACTGGTACACAATATGAAATGATATGATAGCACACATGAGAACACCAAATCGGTGGTAGGTCAACTCTTTTGATGAACCAACTATTCCAATAGCTTAAATTAATATGTGAAGAATCAAGATTGGTTTTATCCTCTAAGACAACCCCATCACGCAAATACCTATTGAGCATAAACTGTAGATTAAGTAGAATGTCGATCGTATCTAGAGTTGAAAATTAATTTCAACACAGTGATACTATCGGCTGCTACAAAAGCTGCCAACCAAGTGTACGACGAGCGGTTAGGCCATCATGGATCATACCCAGTAGACTTGGTCGGTTGCTATGTAGTTAGGCCGACGATTCTCAACGTATCATCTCCTCCACAATAATGAATACTCCCCAGAAATCAAAGTGATCCTAACAACCTAATCTGTCATGTGAAAGCCCGATGACAAATCATAGATAACCCCGATAAAACTAAAATGCAAAATTCATAGGTCCCAAAAGCAACCCAAAAAAATTACAGCATTTTATCCATAGTTCGAGAAATCAGTCCAATAAAAATATTTTTCATTAAAGAATTTCTAGGATCGAAATTGAGAATTCTGTCCAGTAAAACCATTTCCTATTTACACCGAAATTGGAATTCTCCCCAACGTAAACAGTTTCTATTTAGACTGGAATTCGACAATGCCCACAATGTCATCTCTGTTCGTTCTATTGATGGAAAAAAATCAAGCGTGCGCAATTTCTCAAAATTCGCGAACGCAAAACCAAAATCAAAGAGTGGTAGCGTCAACTTACTCGCAGATGGTTTTGGTTTATGTTTAGTGGAGGAGAACCAACGGAGAGACGAAGGTTTCAGATGAGAGCACGAGAAGAGAGAGACGAGGCCTACAGGTGCCACCATTCCCAGCCCCTCGGCGTCCTTTTTCAGCGGCGACGGTGACACCGTAGTGTTTCTAAATTTTTTTCCGGAAAATATCCGCTGTCCAAATTTATTTTTTTATTTAAATACGTTATCATTTAATAAATTTTGTAATAATTATTT
>JAODPA010022405.1:0-12909 GCA_025585075.1 Nepenthes mirabilis | reverse complement strand
TATAGGAATACATTTTTCTCTACAGCCGAGAATAAAAAAAACCGTATTGCACTTAGGAATAGTTATTCCTTATACTCAGGGAATAACTATTCCTTCAAAAATTATTATTCCCAGGTAAAATACAACCAAACAGTGGAATTATTATTCCACCGAGAATAAGGAGGGAATAGAATTTTTATTCCCTCCAACCAAACATAGGGTTAGTATACAACTTTTTTTCACAGAGCACTTGAAATATTATCCTTAGATGAGTTTCATACTCCTCATAATTCTTTAAATAGATTAGAATATCATCAATAAAAGTCACTATAAATTTATCCAGATACTGCCTGAATACTCGATTCATCATATCCATGAAGGCAGCAGGGGTATTCGTAAGCGCAAAGGGCATAACAAGGAACTCATAGTGGCCGTATCTCGTCCGGAAAGTAGTTTTGGCTACATCCTTCTACTAAATCCTCAACTGATGGTAACCGGACCTTAGATCAATATTTAAAAACACCCGAGATCCTTACAATTGATCAAACAAGTCATCAATATGCGGTAGAGGATATTTATTTTTTATCGTGATTTTATTCAATTCACGATAATCAACACAAACCCACAATGACCCATCTTTCTTCCTTATAAATAATACCTGTACTCCCCAAGGAGACACACTCGGCCTGATAAAACCGTTATCTAACAGTTCCTGTAATTGTAATCTTAGTTTCTTTAACTCAACAGGGGCCATTCTATAAAAGGTCTTCGAAACTGGACTGACATCGGAAATGATAGAGATCTCAAACTCGATCTCCTGATGCGGAGGCAATCCAGGCAACTCCTCATAAAATACATCCTCAAAATCGTGGATGACTAAAATGTCATTAGCCGATACCTTATGACTCCCAGCGGTGCAGGCATCGGCCAAGTAAGCTTTACATCCACTTCTCACTAGATGTTTCACTTGCAAGGCTAAGATCAACACCGGTATATCATTCTTCCTAATGCCTCAAAAGAAAAAAGGTCTTTATCCCAGGAATATTAAAATAAACCCTCTTTATAAAGCAATCAATGATGGTATGGTTTTTAGCCAGCTAATCCATCCTCAGAATTACGTCAAAGCCTCCCATATTTAGTAACACCAAATCCACAATTAAACACTGCCCATCTATTTCCACTACGCATCTAGGATATACAACCGGTATGTCATTCTTTTTAATGCCTTAGAAGAAAATGGTCTCTATCTCAAGAATATTAAAATAAACCCTCTTCATAAAGCAATCAATGGTGGGATGATTTTTAGCCAGCCAATTCATCCCCAGAATTACGTCAAAACCTCCCATGTTTAGTAACACTAAATCCACAATTAAACACTGCCCATCTATTTTCACTACACATCCAAGATATACAACATCAGTAATTATATAAAATCCAGTAGGGGTACACACAAATAATTCATAATCCAATATGTAAGGGGTAGTGACAATAAGGCACACAAAATCGTGGAAAAATAAAAGAGTGAGTAGATCCTGAGTCAAATAAGATATAGACAGGGACTCCACAAACAGAAAGAGTACCTTATACGATATTTGGCGATGCCTCTGATTCCTGAATAGTCACTGCAAAGGCCTTAGCTGGAATAGTAGGCTGTTTTCCCTCTATTCTGAGGCAATCCTTGATCAGGTGGCCCTACTGTCCACATTTGAGACAAGCTCCTGTCATCCGACGGCACGCCTGCCCCATATGCATCTTTCCACAGGTGGTGTAGTATGCAGCCGACGTCTTTGGATCAGCTATTGACTAAGTTGGCACAACACATTTTTCTTTATCAGTCATCCTTGTCTTCTTAGACGATCCAAAAGATCCTCCAACAGATCCGCCACTAACGTCGGCCCGACTAGCTGCCCTCTTTGCGTAGAATTTCTCTATCTCCACTTCTTGTTCGTAAATGACTACCCTGTCCAATATATCGGCATACATCTCAAGTTTTAATATGGACAGTTATTTTCGGATATCATCCCACAGTCCTTACTGGAACTTCTTTACCTTTCTTAATTCATCTTCTACATAATAAGGTGAGAATTGAGATAACTCAGTAAACTTAGTATCGCACTCAGTCACCGACATACTCCCTTGCCTTAATCTTATAAACTCCATCTCTTTTTAATCCTAGAGACTGAATGAAAAGTATTTCTCCAAAAAAGCCTCCTCCAATATATCCCAAGTGATCATCTCATCAGGCACTCCTAGCGCTCTCTTCCTCATACCCCACTAACCATCCGGTTCGCCCTCCAACTTATACACGATGAAAGTGATCTTCTCCTGATCTGTACACCTAATTACTGTAAATATTTTCTTCGTCCACTTCAACCATATATCAACTTCTGCTGGATCGGGATTTCCCAAAAAGCCCAATGCTCGCTCCGCCGTGAATCGATCATACGTGGTTGGAGCCAGGATGGCTGGAGCTGGCTCGGTTGCAGGGACCAGAGCCATATGCCTATGCTCGACAGACTCCACTATGTTGGTTATTTTTTTCAATAAATCTATATAAGCGGCCTCCCGATCATGGGGTGTATTACTACCATTACTTCTTCTTCTTCCACTAGCCATCCTAAAATCAAAATAGGTACGATATTATAATCTCAAGAAAAGAAAATATCCATCAGCTCATTAAAATTAATTCTAGCCTAGGATCCAAGTTTCTTTAGGACTCTAGTCGCCTAAGTTACCCTGGCCTACTTCTTACGAAAATTCAGTATGAAGATTTAAACCTATACTTCCGTACTTTCGATCGATTAATTCCTAAGGCATCTCATCTCTTTGATACTAGTTGTGGCAGAATGAATTTTTTTGTTGCATTCCGCCAGTGACCTCCCGAAACTAACACCAAGGTTTCGGTGATCTAATTTGGGCAAGTCGTGCCTACTGATCACAGGATCACAGATGCCATCTAAGACCCATACACGATATCTATAAAATATGTAACGGAAGCCAATCAATTAACCTGCCAAAGCGTTTATATTCATACTCATAAAACTCATTTTTGCATACATAATCATGAAAGTTCATTTTCAAAAATGCATATATTTCGATTAGATCATTACAATAAAACTGTTTCTTCTGGGTAACTCCAAAATGTGCTTTCAAGTCCTTAGAATCATTTAAACGGAGCTCTAGTCACTCCATCTCGTCAGGTACGAACTCTATAGTTTCATCTGAACAGAAAGAAATAGAAAATAGTGATTCGGAGCTCAACAAGGTATATACAGATTTTTCATAAAGCATTTATGTCGTAAGACGGATACAGGTACATATGCAACATGAATATTATAAAATTAATAATTAACCGGATCATGACAAATACATAATGTAAAGAAATCAGGAAGGTCAAAGCAGTCAAATTCTGGAGATCGGGACAGAAAATAGAGTTGGTCTAGTTATAAAAATTTCTCTTCTCTTTTACTTTTATCGATAAAGGACATCGCTAGTGGAGGGGGTAATAATCAAGGATAGATTGTGCACATCTTTTCAGAATTACGGCAATACCTCCTCGTACAAAGCCCCGATGATGGCTCTCACTTCCTCCTTGTACAAAGCCCCGAGGATGGCTCTCACTTCCTTCTTATACAAAGCTCCAAGGATGGCTCCCTTTCGTTATCCTCAATTACCACCATAATATTTTAAGGCATGCCGGAGAACTTTATCTCCCTGAGCTAAAGTCTGATCTTATTTATCTTGTCATAAGGCCGGTTTACTTTTTCTTTAGTTCATATTCCGGACGGACACAAAACTTTTGGTTGTTATATTACAAAGCCGATTTCAAATTTATTTTTCTTATTCCGGTCGAGTATAAAGACTTTCAGTTGACATAAAGCCGATTTTAAATCCTTAAATCTCATTCCGGTCAATACTTCTTTATTATATCATTATGACTCAAAGTCGGTCTACTTCTTCATTTTTATATAATTCCAGTTCCATCATAAGTTGAGCAGAAAATGAAAAGCAGAAAGCAGCAAGCATGAATTAACCATGAAGTTAAAATCATATTTTCAGTCCGATAGTAAAGCAAGTATGACGTCAGAGATGCAGCATTATCAAGCAATAATTAAATGGCAAGTCTGATATACTATATGTTGAAGCATTTAAGTCTAAAAAGAACGCTTGCAATTTTTCTTAAAATCAGGACTTGAAAACAAAAGTGAAATCTGAGTTTAAAAAGAAGGTACACTTGCCTGACTATTGACCGCCCACTCTGACTAACTTGAAGCTTTTCTCTTTCTTTACTCCTTACCCTCCTTCCTCACCAAGAAATTTTATACCCGTCCCTCAATTAGAGCTCAGTATATAAAGAGAAGGGATTAGGTGGAGTAAGTGGGGTGGTTACCTACTTAGTACTTTCATCTAGAAGGTCAACAGAGTAGTTCATTTGCTCTGATTACATTTGGGTTTAGTTGGGATCTAACCGTCTAAACGAAGTTGGTCCTTCTCTTTAGTTTGCCCTTAATTTATCCTGGTCAATATTTCTAGATCCCGTAGTCAATTTTAGCTGGTCAATATTTTTTTTAAAGTCGGTCAACCTTTCTATTGGTTAACTTTTTCGGTCAACACTTCTTACTCTAATATGGTCAACTTTTCGGTCAACGCTTCTTACTCTTATTTGGCCAATTTTTACTCAAAGTCGGTCAATATTTCTTTTCTCTTATTCAAAGTTGGTCAATATTTATAAAAATCGGTCAACCCTTTGGTCAACCTTCCGATCAACATCTTGACACCGGTTAACATTTTGACGATGGTCAATATCTCGACGTTGGTCAACATTTTGACACCGGTCAATATCATGACACCGGTCAACATTTTGATTACCATTAGTTCCGGTCTTCTAGTAGTGCAAGGCCGCTTCAGTTTAAGTTAAAATCAAAACACCCCAGTTTTTCAGTGGTAATATTTTACTTTAATTTTGATTTCAGGGTCTCACACCTTCAGCCTCTACTACGGAGCTGAAGTAGTTGTCCCCGTAGAAATGGGACTCCCTAGCCTACGGGTCAAATATTTTAACGTCGCCAACAACTCTCAAAGGTTCATGGAATGCTAGGACCTGCTCCCAAAAATTCATGATCCAGAGCACTAAAGGATGGTGACATACCAATAGTACATCACTCGGTACTACAATGAAAGCTCGTCGGCTTGAGATTGGGGATCTGGTTGTGAGGTCCAAAAAAAATTAAGAGGCTCAAGGTTGGAGTTGAAAATGTTGATCAATCTTCATTGAAAGAAATGAAACGTGACAAGAAAAATGGCTTAATTAGAATAAGGAGCATTGATCAAAAAGTTGACATGAATAAATTAATGACAACTAAAGTCAAAAGCCAACTTTATAATTTAGTTAGAATCCAACTAAGTATAGACTAAATGGAGTGAGTAAACTACCTCGTTATCGTCTGAGAAGAAGTACTCGAGTAAGTAAACTAACCTACTTACTCCCACCTACCCTCTGAAAAGAGGTACCAAAGCAAGTGACTTACCCCTCTTACTCCATCTAACCCCTCCTCTATAAATACTGAGCTTCGTTCAAGGAAGCTGGCACGAGCAACCAGCGAGAAGAACAGCGAGTAGAGGAGAGAAAGCTTCCAGTCGGTAAGGGTGGACAAACGGATGTCAGGAAAGTGTACTTCGGACATTACTCTTTTAAGTTTTATTTTTAAGAATATTGCAAGTGTACCCCTGTTTTAAAGTTCATGCTTTAAGAATATTGCAAGTACATATTGTTGTTAACTCTAGAATGTTGCAAGTTTACTTTAGACGATACTCTTTCTGTTTTGTACCCAGTTTTAGAAAGTTCATAGTTCATGAACTCCCGTTTCCAAGTCTCATCTTTAAAAAAAAATGCAAGCATTACCCTTGCAGTTTAACTTGAGTACTTGCCTAATGATATGCTGTATTTCTAATTTGCATATTCACATGACTGATTTCATAGTTAATTTCATGTTCTCTATTTTTCACTCTCTGTTCCCAGCTCAAACTGAAAGTGTATGAAATCTGAACTAAAAATGAAACCGGCATTGCAAGTATTGAAACTGGCATGATATGAAACCAGCATGCATAATGTGAACTCGGCTCCTTGGCATGATAAAATTAAAGCCAGCTTCCACCTTAAGCCTAATTAAGTTCGGCCTTCCCTTAAGCATAAAAGAAGTTCGGCCTTCCCTTAATCATAAAAGAAGTTCAGCCTTCCCTTAAGCATAAAAGAAGTTTGGCCTTCCCTTGTATAAAAATGAAACTGGCCACCTTTGAGTATGAAATCCAAACCGGTCACCTTTGAATATGAAATCCAAACCGGCCACCTTTGAGTATGAAAATCAAAACCGACCCTTAAGTGTATTTTGAACCGGCCATTACGCCATGAAAATCAAAACCGGCCCTTAAGTGTATTTTGAACCGGCCATTACGCCATGAATATCAAAACCGGCCCTCAAGTGTAGTTTGAAACCGGCCATTATGCTATAAAGATCGAAACCTTCCCTCAAGTGTAGTTGAAACTGGCCATTATGCTATAAAGATCAAAACCGGCCCTCAAATGTAGTTGAAACTGGCCATTATGCTATGAAAATCAAAACCGGCCCTTAAGTGTATTTTGAACCGGCCATTACACCATGAAAATCAAAACTGGCCCTTAAGTGTATTTTGAACCGGCCATTACACCATGAAAATCAAAACCGGCCCTTAAGTGTATTTTGAACCGGTTATTATGCCATGAAAATCGAAACCGGCCCTCAAGTGCATTTTGAAACCGAAAATTGTCCATGAATTTGAACCGGTTTTAGAGCATTTTTTTGTCCATGAATTTAAATCAGCCTTAGAGCATGTTTTGAAAACGGAAATTTGTCCATGAAGTTGAAACCGGCCTTAGAACAAATTTGAAACCAGCATTTGTAAAATAACTTTGAAATCGGCTCGTAATGAACAAAGAAAATATGAGTCGACTTTATGATAAATAAGTTCAGACATTATCCTTGGGAGACAAGGTACTCCGGCATGCCTTAGGACCTTAAGGTGATAATCGAGGATAACCGAAGTGAGAGCCAACATTGGGGCTTTGTACAAGGAGGTAGTGATAGCCATCCTCGGGGCTTTGTACAAGGAGGAAGTAAGAGCCATTCTCGGGACTTTGTACAAGGAGGTATTGCCGTGATTGTGAGGAGATGTGCACAATCGATCCTCGATTAAAGCCCCCCTTCCGTTATGCAATAAATAAAAGAAGCTAAATTTGTGATCGGCATTGTTTTATGCCCAAATATTATCTGTTCTGGCTTTCTGATTTGCTTTTATTCGGCCAAATGCTATATATATATATGATGTCTGATTTCCTGCATTAACCGTCCCAAGTGTTTTGCATGATACTGGCCAAATGATATTCTATATATGTATCGATAATTATTGATAGCACGAACATTTTATGAAAAATCTGCATGTACCTTATTGAGCTCCGGCTCACTGTTTTCTGTTTCCCCCTCAGTTGGAAATTTAGAATTCGTACCTAACGAGACGGAGTGATTAAAGCCGACCTGAAGGATTTGTAAGGATTTAGGAGCACCTTTTGGACGATTGCAGCGGAGAAGCAATTAGTGTAATGAATTGTTAGACTCCATAAACTTTGTAGTTAGACATTTGTGCCTATTCGGAAATGAATGTTACAGAATGAATATGAATGTTTCCGCAAGATGTTAGATTGGCTTCCGCTATGCATTTTATGATTAAAATATATATTGGTCCTAGATAGCATCTGTGATCCTGTATTACAAATGGCGGAGTTTAAAAAAAAATCAATTCCGCCACACTGGTCCTCTAGAGTGTAGAGGCGACGGGTAAGATCGTCAACAGGAATAAACTCTCACAAAGTTGAGAGAGTCCATTCCTTATCTCGGCGATCCTCCATAACGAAGCGTACAAGCTACACACCCAGGATAGTAAACTGGTCCCCCGGATCTAGAATGCCGCCCACCTCAAGAAGTACTACTAATGAAGTGCAGGAAAGCCCAGGTATGTCGTGCATACACGAATCGAAATGATTGTACATGTAACACGTCTTCATTAATAAAATTATTATTATTAATGTCTACTTACTTAATTGTTCATGCGAATGTATGCTTACTTGCCATTTTTATAAAGTATAAATGGCCTAAACTGCCACTAAGTCAGGAGGACAGACGTTTGCCTATAGAATAAAAAACCTTGGCTCCGTGCCAAATGGCCCGAACATGGTCAAATTTCAAACTTCAGCTCCGTGCCGAATGGCCCTTAGCAGCCGCAAAACCTTGGCTCCGTGCCAAGTGTCCCTAACATGGTCAAATTCTGAATTTCAGCTCCATGCCGAAAGGCCCTTAGCAGCCGAAAAATCTCGGCTCTGCGTCGAGTGACCCACCCGCGGTTGGACCTCAAATTTTAGCTCCGTGCTAAAAGGCCCTAAGCAGCCTCAAAACCTTGGCTCCGTGCCAAACGGCCCACACGTGGTCAAACCTTGAACTTCAGCTCCACACTGAAAGGCCCTTAGCTGCCGAAAAATGTTTGCTCCTCGTCGAGCGACCCACCCACAGTCAAACATCAAATTTCGGCTTTGCGTCGAAAGGCCCTAGGTTGCCAGAAAACATTGGCTCCATGCCAAGCCGCTCGAACACAATTAGATAAGCAAGCCAAGGGGCTCCGAAAGCTCCCAGTAGAACGGCCATCAAAACCTTAGGGGCCTAAACGACAAGCATGCCACTACCTTCTCAAGAGAAGAGAGCACCCTCAGTAAATGACGGTTGGTGGGCTAAGACCATGCGTGCGAGAGCAACGACAACCCAAGCAGGGCTAAGCACCGAGGCAGTATTGTGCACGCTACTGCCTAAGACCCAAAGTCCAGCTGCTGTGGCCTCAAAACCCAGTTGGCCCTCGAGAGGCTCCACCAAGCATGCGACGACATCCAATCCACTGGACCGAGTATCCCACTACGCACAAGATGTGACGACATCCTCAACCGAAGGACGAATACAGTACAAGAGGCTCCGGATGCGAGTCTTGGCCACAATAGCAAAAACAGCTTAGCCAATACAAGGAAAAGATCCGTGTCACAAGACAAAGTAAGGAAAAGAAGGTATCTTTTATTCAAGTGAAAGATTACAAAGGCCTTCTCGAGAAACGATCTACACAAGAGAGGGACCAAAAAGCCGCTGTCCTATGAGCTAGGGGGCCCCGCCTCCTCCGAGTAGCTAACCAGATGCAAGCAATCATCAACCCCATAATTTCGGGGATCGAAGACTCCCGTGGGAATATCCAGAGCGGCAATGAAGGCTATACGGCAACAAATATGTATGCCATCCCAAAACCTTGCATCTAGAAGTCAGGTGGCCTCCTCCAGAGAAAGCCGGACTCATGAGCCAGCCTCGGCTGGAGGGCACCGCTCTTGGAAGCCAGCGAAGAGATCGTCAGTCACCTGCAAATGACCCCTCAGTGGATCAATCTCCTATCTTAGGGTAGCAACCTTGCTCCTCCAATGCTGCTTAGCCTCCCACTCACCCTCTTCTCAGGCTCGGCGAGCACGCTCATTGCGCTAGACAAGGGTGATATGGAAGAAGTAGACCATATCCGAAGCCTACGAAAGGCAAAGAAGGACAAACTATCCGTTAGTCCTAACTAGGGAAAGAACACCACAATGGGGATCAGTGAACAGAATCTCCCGCTTGATGAGCAATGATATCATACCTCAACAAAGGGTCCCTCCAAGACGCCAGGAGGCTCCTGCGCCGCTCCAAGATCTGAGATGCCTTGGGGCTCTGACCGCTCAATCACGTCAGTTGTCTTGCCCTCCGATGTCATGTCAATCGTAGTCTCATCGACGGCCTCCTCATGCAGGACAGCCTCGCCTACTGCCTCCTCAGGCAGGACAGCCTCGTCAATGGCATTAGGGCCATGGGCAAACAGCCCAGGCAGCACACAAGATGGGACCTCGACCACTTCCAATGCATCTGGGAGCGCAACGGTGGACCACAAACTGGCTATCTCAAAGGGCTCCATCAAGCCAAATTCTACCTTCTAACTGCCAGATACAATCGTTCCTACTAAGGGCTCGACCAGCGGCTCGCCAGTAAGGGCCGCCTCCTCGATGCCAAATGGGGAACCCGGCATAGACCCCTCTCTTGAATGAAGATCAACCACGGGAATACTGTACTCCATTAAAGCAATGGCTAGAATAGGAGCCGGGCCGGCGACTTCCCCCAATGACGACGGCTCTAGTTCTCATACGACGGTAGTAGCCGCAGTAACCGACAATGGAGCGAGCTTGACGGATTGGCTCAACATGGCCAGTAGCGTCAAGGCCGTCCTCCTAGCGGTGCCAATGGCCCCTCTCATCCTCTTCAAGATTACCATGTCCTTGCCAGAAGAAAACTCCAGAGATAGTGACGGGTCATCCTACTAGGGCAACCCCTCAGGTGGCTCCCTTAGGACCAAAGCTCCATCCTACCCCTTCTAGGAGACGCCTGCCGCCGCTCTACTCGTTCGTTCCTAGCTGATAGCCATGAGCATCTCTGGGGTTAGGTAGTACCCTTGCTCAGCAAAGGTCTCTATTGCGGCCTCTATATTGCTGATGAGTTCTCTCTCCTGCCTCACCTCCTCATCACTCATGCTCCTGGAGAAGAACTCTCTTACAGGGCCCCACACTCTCGAGAATTCCCATTCTGTAGGGAGTTCCAGGAAGAAGTAATGATTCTTCCAATTCTTCATGGAGTCCGAATTCATCCCCTGGAAGCTAAACCCCGCGCAAGGAGACATTGAGAGATAATCATCTGTTTGGACAAAGTGGAAGATTACCTTCAATGAGGATAGACTAAATGCGCTACCATGGAGACTGACAAAGATGCACATCATCACTAGATAATGGATGGCATTGGGATGAAGTCGGGCCATGGGGACTTGGAGTGCCTCGAACAGGCTGTACAGATTGAGCTCCATGGGAAAACAAAGGCCTTCCTGCAAACAATTCTCGTATACCGTGATGAAGCCCTCGGGGGGCATGTTCACTCTACCGCCCTCTCTAGGAAAGAGGTAGAGCCAGTTGCTAGGAATGTCGTACTATACCCTCAGGGCAGCGATGGCACTCGACATAAGGACTGACTTAATATCGCTAACTTTCTGACAAATTGATGAGGAATGAGAGCCTCTCCTTTTTATCATGATTGGGGCAGGCAATGGCAAAGTGATCAAAAAGTGAAAATGAATGCCCTTTAAATAGGCAGCGCTTAGGAAGGCAAAGTGGCATCGTGCGGGAAAACGCAAAGGATGCCCTAAATGATGGCGTGACACATGCCCACTCAACAAGGCACCGCAAGTCATTCCAAGGCAACCCATCACGGCATTTAACAGACTGCCACTCCACTCACGCTACAGTCGCTTGCCAAAATTTCAACTCACACCGACATTTAATGCAACAATTTTGGCCATTAGAAGCGACGGTAGTAACCCTTCCAGAATTCGAGAGCGGAAGGATAAACAAGTCACCTCAACATGACAAATTGCAATAAACAAATTGCTCAATTAAGTTGAGAAATTTAATTAACTAGTTCCACTAATAAAGTTTCTTTACAGGAGAAATCGACCAACGGTCACAAAATACGACTATCTTCCCCCTCTGGATTCAGCGGGATCGAGAGTCATGAACTCATTCAGTTCCGCACGTGCCCTAGCGCCTGAATTTTGAGAGTTTAAGAGGCCAGCGTGAAAGCCTGGCACCGCCAATGAAGCTATCCTCCTGCTAAGCTGGATACCTTCATGGAATCTCATTTCCAACAAGAGAGCCAGCTATTCTGGCTGGATTCTCGATCTCAGCTTAGCCTCCTACAGCGCATGGATGACGTGTTCCTCCCTAAGCCGCACTCGGCATCACTCGAGCTCCTCGTGAAGAATGGTGATCTGGCTTTGAGCCTGCGAGTTGGCGTCGGCCAGCTGTGACACCCTCGCTTCCGTCTCCGACCATGATTGCTCAAAGTGAGTTGCTTGTGCTCGAGTCTTCTCAACCTCTCTGATGGCAACCTGCACCTGAACCTCCATGTCCTCCACTGCCATCAGGACACGGCGGAGCGACGAACCGGCTCCCCCAGGCCTTCGGCACTAGGAGGAGATGGATGCCCTATCGGATTCAAAGGCCGATAGTGCCCATAAAAACCTTATCAACCCGATGACTGAAGGCTCCGGATGACTGTGACGACCCGACTTTTAATACCATCAAAAGCCGTCGTCAAATCTAACTCATATAATTTATGATAAGGATAAATAAATGAACATAAAAAAATTTCTTTTCTTCATTCAAACCTGAGATGCAATGTAAAGATTTATAATTTCATAACTCCCAAAATATCACGGAAATATTCTTAACATTCATAAGCAGCGGAATCAATATTACAAGTTTCCTCAAAATATAATAAACAAAACTCCAAAAATCTACTCCAGCCAGCTTAAACAATCAGCTACACCATTGAACTCTACTCGACTTCGTCCTCCATAAGCTTGTCATCTGAAAAATTGCAAGAATGAGCTTACAAAGCCCAGCAGGATACTCACATGCAGAAAATACAAGCATACATATAATCAAAATATAGCATAATAAAAATCATCATATCGTTTCTTCTTGGTTCATAATCTTTGCATCTTGTCTTCAGAAAATTTCATCGAAATCATTCAGAATTCATATCATCTTTAGGGACTGGACGGGAGCGGACAACATCGAGGACGGGTTGTGTGCTACCCCACAACCTAAAGCCGTATCCCCTCATTATGCTCCCCAGGGCGGGAGGTAATGCCTTTAACCCGGCATACGGGGCCATAGTCCATAGGTCTTATGCCACCAAAAGGTCCCCTCCTGTGGCCCAGGAGGCATCCTCGAGTGTCACTCCA
>JAODPA010022394.1:0-12910 GCA_025585075.1 Nepenthes mirabilis | reverse complement strand
CGTCTATATAAAAAATTCACCCAAAAATCTCAATACACAATCCAGAGGCCCACATGCGGCCGTCTCTAACCGTTAAAGACAGTCCAATAGAATTCATCCATAAATCAAATACGACCAATACCATTTATTTAAATAAATACAAAACTCACTTGAATATGCGATACTGTGTCAAAACTCTACCCTGCTCCTACAACACGGCTCAGTCCTTTACTCTAAAGGGACAAAATAGAAAATATAAGCCTAACACTTAGTAAATATCGTATTTAAATAAAATAAATCCAATAAATCAGAGGGGAGTCAAATAGATGAATATCCAATCAAAAAACAAAATAAATTTAACTCGTCGATATAATAAATTCAATAGAAATTCAAGATTCAAATTCTAATGATAATCTCATATTCACATCAAATATCCAAATCCAAAATAAATATTCAAATCAGAAAATAGTCATCATTGAAACGTATATTTATATAAATATATATATGTAAACAAAATAAAAGTGATTCGGATCGATTCCAATAGGCAAATAGTAAATTCTAAAGTCCAATCCAAATCCAAGTTCAAGTCCAATTCTACGGCCTGATCAGCTCGTAATTTGGAGTAGAATCTAATAGCCGGATAATCCAATGGCGTGCGCAGATGTTGAAATAATATCACAACAGATAGGCCAAAAGCTTGGATCAAAATATATAGTCAAAATTATTTGTACGAGACATACCAAGACCCATCACAAACTAGTCCTTCCTTCCCCTTAACTTCAAAACAGTCTGATTGCTCCATGTAGATCTCTTCCTCTAGATCTCCATTGAGAAAAGCTGTCCGGATATCCAGTTGCTCTATCTCCAGATTCAAATCCGTTGCCAGTCCGAGCACAACACGGACCGAAGACATCTTCACAACAGGTGCGAAAATCTCATCAAAGTCAATACCCTTCAGTTGACCAAAGCCCTTCACCACAAGCCGTGCCTTGTACCTTTGCTTGCTCGTGTCCTCGGTCGCCTTCAGCAGGAAGACCGATTTGTTCTTCAAGGCCTTTTTTCCCTTGGGTAATTTAGCCAGCTCAAAGGTATGATTTTTATGAAGAGAGGCCATCTCTTCCATCATGGCCTCTAACTATTTATCCTTTTGAGTGCTACACATGGCCTCATTAAAATCCTCTGGTTCTCCAACATCAGTGAGGAAGACAAACTCACTTGCTGGAAGGCAGACGGACGGACGTCTCTCCCTAGACGATCTCCTCACAGGGGCCACCTCGGCCTGTTGAGGTGCCAAATTTTCAACCTAATCCTGAGGCACTGGAACCGCCTCACCTTGGGTACCTGCCACACCTGATCCGCCGACATCAGATTCAGGAGGCACTGGACGGACAGCATCAGCATCAACTCTGTCCGTCCGGGAAGTGTTGAAATGAGTCCTCTTCTCATTCCGAATGTCCTCAATGGTCTCGTCCTCAACGAAGACGACGTCTGGGGACCGGACCAGCTTCCTTTCCTTTGGGTCATAGAGCCTATACCCAAGTTCGTCCTTGCCATAGCCCAGAAAGACACATTACATTGTCTTTGACTCCAGCTTGGTCCTCTCATCTCTCGGAACATAAACAAAGGCTTTGCAGCCGAACGTCCGAAGATGGTTGTACGCTGGCTCCTTCCCGGTCCAAATTCGCTTTGGAAATTTCCCGTCCAGAGGCTTACTGGGCGACCGGTTGATCATGTAGGCGGCCGCCTTTAAGGCCTCGGCCCAAAAAGATCTCGGAAGCCTGGCCTCGGACAACATGCACCTGACCCTTTCCATCAGGGTGCGATTCATCCTTTCGGCCACGCCATTCAACTGTGGCATCTTGGGTGGAGTTTTCTGATGTCTGATGCCGCGAGCTCTGCAATAGGCATCAAACGTCTCAATATATTCTTCGCCGTTATCGCTCCGAACGACCTTTAACCTCTCCCAGTCTCTCGCTCAACGAGAACATGGAACTACTCAAAGGTTCCCGTAACCTGATTTTTGGTCTTCAATGGGAATACTCACAACTTCCTCGAGCAATCGTCAATGAAGGAGACAAAGTATTGTGCTCCTCCAAATGACGTCTCCGGGAGGGGACCACACACATCCGTGTGGACAAGCTCCAAAACCTCGGACCTCCTACTAGATACGTCTCCTTGAAAGGAGACTTTGCGCTACTTCCCCGGCATGCAGTGAGGGCAAGTCCTCGGCCTGTCTCCATCCATCTCTGGGATGAGACCCTTCTTCGTCAAATGACTCATGTCACGCTCACTCATGTGTCCGAGTCTCTTATGCCACAGGCCCGAGGACTCCACACTTCTTGTGGCATTCACCTCTGCCACCTCGACCTGGGCTTTTAATGTGTAAAGGCCGGAGGCCTTTACTCCTCGGGCAACCACCATGGTGCCCTTTGTCAACTTGTAACTGCCGTCACAAAGGATGCTGCAGTAGCCTTCATCATCCAGCCGTCCTACTGAGATGATATTCATCCGAATATCGGGGACGTGTCGGACATCCCTCAAAATCAATCGAGCTCCAGTGTTCGTCAGCAAGGAGACGTCACCTCGTCCAATAATCTTGGACGTCTCCATATTGCCCATCCTCAACACTCCTGGGGCACACGGAGTATAAGTGGAGAACAGCTCTCTCCTGGACGTGACGTGGATGGATGCGCCAGAATCCACCACCCAGTCAGAAGCCTGCTCAGCCACATTTATAGAGTCTTCAGACTCGCAGGCTAAAAGGAGATCATCTCCTGTAACAATAGAGACCGAGGACTCTTCCTCGCCTCGTCTCTTCTCGCCCCTCTGCTTGCCAATATTTTCACGCTTCCACTTATAACAAAACTTCTTGATGTGGCCCTTCTTGCCACAATGGTGGCATTCCATGTCCTAATACCGAGAACGTGACTTACTCCGCCCTTTATCTTCAGACTTTGGACCACGTCCTCGGCTCCTTCCCCTAGACTCGATAACAATGACCTCGGAGTGTTGAGAGGTGGACGTGCCTTGAGAACGCCGTCTCACTTCCTCGTTCAGCACAGCTCCTTTGGCCATCTCTAAAGTCATCACGCCGTTTGGAGCTATATTGGCTATGGTGGTCCTCATAACCTCCCATGAGTCCGGGAGGGTTGCTAGTAACCATAGTCCGAGGACCTCATCCTCGAACTTGATCTCCACGCCAGTCAGCCTGTCCACGCAGCCCTGAAACTCATTCAGGTGGTCGGCGACAGATGGGCCATCCTTGTACCGGACTTGCATCAGCCTCATCAAGTGATAAATTTTGTTATTTTTGGATTTGGAGGCATAAAGCTTTTTCAGCTTTTCCCAGAGCGTCTTGGCATTCGTTTCTCCGCGAACGTGATTGTACACGTTGTCATCCATGAACTGCCGAATGTAGCCGCACACTTGCTTGTGCTCTAACGTCCACTGCTCGTCTGTTTTTTCCGCCGGCTTTTCTGTGGCAAAAACAGGATTATGCATGGATTTTATGAAAAACAAGTCTAACATCTTGCTTTGCCATGTGTCAAAGTTTGATCCGTTCAAGCAAATCATTTTCCTTCCAACCTCCATCGTAGCCAGCAACAAGATCACCGTTCAAAGAACCAAAATCTCTAATACCACTTGTTGGCGTAAAACATGAAAGGCACGGTGACCGAGCGGACAAAGCTCTCGGATAATAACACAGAGCAGAGCTCTCGGAGGGGCAATAAAAGTAACGATAGAAAAACGAGAGAGAACACACAAAATTTTAACATGGAAAATTCTTCTTGGATTAAGGAAAAAATCACGAAAGAATACACTATAAAAGGATTGTTTACAAGTGTTAGTTACACAAGCTCAAACGAAAAAAAAATAATCTCAAGTGTATAATCTCTCTCTAAAAGTGTTTCTCACTCTATCTTTACAACAAAACTTACCCACAATTCTCTCAAGGCTCACTCCAAGGCTGCTCTCAAAGACACGGCACAAGTACTCCAAATCCTCTTGGCAACACACACTCTAGCTCTCTCACAAGTAAGGGCACACAAGCCTTCTATATATACACAAATGGCCTAGTGGACAGCCGGCCACCCTACTGGCGTTAGGGTGGCAGGACCACGCCGCATAGGCCTGCCATGACAAGCGCACGCCCGACGTGCCAAAATGGCAGGTCTGACATTTGAAAAATTGTAGCCGCCTCAACATCCAATTAGAGTAGGTGACTAACTCACTTGCAAAACGCGGCTGCCGCAAGCCTAGGAAGATAGAGTCAACGCATGTACTTCCAGGATCCTCGTCCATATTCTCAGCAACCTCTCGGACATGAGGCCTCCAATGAATCATCATCCGCATGACAAACTTCTCGGACTACTCAAGAAAATCTTTGTCCATTTTCCTAATGGAGTTTGCGGACATAAGTGTCACTCGGGAGTGATCCCAACAATTATAAGGGATAAGGCACTTGACATGAGATTTAAATTCAATGAAAACTTAGACTGGCTTGTGCAGTAAGTATTTGTAGTCTTAAATGACTCTATCAGGCTAAAAGCCAGTTCTCTCTCTCACCATAATATGAGGCGCTACAACGTGTACAAACGTTACAACACCTTTGATGCCAGTAACGCCATTCGATTTGAAATCCAACGGGATCTCAATGGAATCTTTATTCATATATACAGTAAAACGATTAAAATCTGGTAATTTGCATTGAGTCCTGCAAATTTGAATCGAATTTGAAGATTTTTCCGTGCTTACAAAATAGTATTAATGATAAGCGAACGGTAGGATCGGAACAAAGTAGCAGCTCTTCCGTTTTCCGCCAAGGTAAAGCTGCTACACGGCGGCAGCGCCGGCGGCGGATTATCTGTGCGTCTCAAATTTACAGTCCGCTGCCCCTACGTCACCGTCGTGGTTTCGTTAACGTAGCATCTTCAATTGCCAACGGCGACACGACTGCCTTACCCTCTACAAGGGCCACGTATCAGTGGTTTGGGCAGAACTGTCTTTTTACTCGGAATCTACAAATATCTACGCAATCTTCTTCCTTGTCCTCACCATATCTGGCGCTCTATCCCCCACCGTTCCCCCTCTCTCTCCCGCCCACCTCGCCCTCCCTCTCCGCCACTGCATCACCAGACGCCGCAGAGGATGTCTGTGGTTCTAGGAAATTTAGCTTTTATAGCAGAAGTAGTATTACCGCGAACTGTAAATACGGACCGAAAGAGCCGTCCGGTGCTGCCATTCGACGTCGTTTTGAACTTGCCTAAGAGAGATCATCCAAAGAGTGACCATCCGCCTCATAATGTGAGTAATTCGAATAGTTACGCATCTTTTTGGTCGAAGAGCTCGGAGTTCGATGGGGAGATTAGGAATAATAGGGTTGGAGTTAGGGGGAAAGTGAATGCCAAGGTAAATGCAATCGAGTTTGATGCTAACTCGAGCGACGAGGAGAATGGGAATGGTGAAAGGGAGGAAGAGGAGGAGTTTGATTGGGAGGCAGAGATGAGGAAGAGAGTGAAAGAGATCGAGGAGATGAGAGAGTTGGAGAAGAAGGCTGAGGAGTTGCAAGTTACGTTGGAGGAGGGGAGTGAAGTTCTGGGGAGTGAAGAAACTGAAGAAGAAAAGAAGAGGAGAGTGCGGAAAGAACTCGAGAAGGTCGGTACTTTATTGTTTTTGAAAGAAACTTGAACTAAATCGATTATCTTTCGTAATTGTTCTTGCTGTTGCATTTGTTTAGTGTATGAGTTATTATATACGAATCTGATAAGTAATTAAAGCTTATCCACATAAAATTTGTACAATCAAAGCCAATGGTCAGCTTAGAAGTGCAGCTAGGTACCTCAAACAAAAACTTTCCTCAAGGACGGTTGGAAAGGAAGTATATAAAAATGAAAGTCAAAAATTCCTCGGCCAATCGAGCCGCCTTGGCGTTTGAATTCCCCAGCTGTTGAGAATCACAACATTCAGTTTGTGATCACAATTTTGGTGATTTGAGAGATCAATCCCTAAAGTAATACAGCTTGCACAAGTAGAAGTGAGAGGGCCATCATCCAGGTGCCAAATATCCAACCATAGGAAAATATCCTTTCCATTTCCAATGTTATGCCTGATGAGCAGTCAAATGTGATTGCGAAGACTCATAATCTTCTGGAAGTTCCATGCAGCAATTAGGGAAGTTTGATAGTTCACATGTACCTATCTCTATGCAATAATGTAGAATCCAATTGACCCAAATAGGCGAATCGGCATCATTGAGGATGTGCCACAGATGCCTTGCCATGAGGGATTTATTCTAGGCCACAGAGTTCCTAATGCCAAGGTTGCCTTCAGGCTTAGGTTTGCATATGTCAACCCAAGAGATCTTTGGTGACGTCCTGTTGATGCTAACTCTATGCCATAGGAAGCGCCTAAAAGGCCATCAATTTGTTTGATGTTTGCCTTAGGGAGAATGAACATAGAATCCCCAAACAAGTGGAGGTTTGCAAGGATAGAGGAAATGAGTTGAAGCCTTCCAGCTTAAGAAAGTCAGCTGTTCTTTCAGGAATTGATTCTATTTGGCACTTTTTCAATTAGAATCTGACAATCAGAGTCAGTAAATCTCAAGGAGATAAGTGGCACACCCAGGCAATGGACTGAGAGGGAGCCCTGCTTTAATCTAGCAATTCTATGGATATCCGAAGCCAGCTGAGAGTTGTCGGATGAGATGAACATTCACTTTTGACAAGGTTAGGTTGAAGACCTAACAAATAGGAGTACTCACACATGCACCAAGTCAATAGATTAATTGACTCTGTATCACCTTGTGAGAAAAGGAGATCATTAGCGAATGTTAGCATCACAGTTTGCATCTTATCACATCTCCAATGGAATTTAAAGAACGGTTTAACCATGTGTCAAGTGATTTCATTAAGAACTTCCATGCAAAGTTTGAAAAGACAAGGTGAGAGGGGGTCACTTTGATGGAGGCCGTGTCCACCATTGAAAAACCCAATAGATTCCCCATTAACATATATAGAGAAAGACAGAGTAGAAATGCATTGGTTGATCCATCCGATGAAAATAGTCTGGAAACCCATAATCTTGAGGGTAGCCAAAATAAAAGCCATTCAATTGAGTCAAAGGCCTTCATGATATCAATTTTTAGTGAACAACGGGAAACTCCTCTATTGAGATGAGATTTGTGTAACAATTCTTGTGCAAGGATAATGTTGCCTCCGATGAACCTTCGTCCCACAGAGGCCATATGACATGGGTCTACAAGGTCAGGAAGGAAGGATTTTAGGCAGTTTGTCAGTATTTTGGAGATGATTTTACAGATGACATTACCACGAGCGATAGGCCTGAAATCGGAAACTTAGGAGGGGGATTCCACTTTCGGGATAAGACAAAGGATGTAATTATCAATCTGTTTCAAAAGATGACCATGCCAGAAAAAAGTCAATCACCTCTTCAAAGATGAGAGGGCCCACAACATCTCATGAAGACCTGGAGAAGGCAGCTGTGATACTATCTGGACCAGGGGCTTTGCTATCGCCAAAACCGAAATTTTGTTCAATTTCATCAGCCAATGGAATAGCTGTCAAAGGAGAATGCGAGGATATCGGAATAGACTTCGGAATTAAGAGTTTAAGGTGATTGTATCCAACAAGTAGCTAGATGTAGAGGACCCTAAAAGATTCTTAAAGAAAGAAAGGATCTCCTCGTGAGCCTTCTGAAGCGAAGATGTGTGTTGATAAATTCCATTTGCTTGAGGTTGTTAGTGCTAATTTATGAGCTTTTTGCGAAAAATGGCTTGTTGTGATTGAATAGTTGGTCAAAGAAATAGGTTCAATGGAAGTTCATATTGAAGCTGGATAAATATCATAGGTTTCTAGTAGCCCAAATCTTGAACAATCTGGCTTTCCATCCATTATGAGGAAAAGGATCCACTTATCTACCAAGAGCAGTATTTTGAGTTACTTTAGAATTTTTACACGTATACCTCAGGTTGTACTGATAAATATGGTGGCAAAGCTGTATTGATAAAGTCAACAAATAGTAACTCTTGGGAACTTACACTTTGACTCCATTTTACCTCCCCTCATCCTCCCAACATATATCTTTGGGGGAGGTAGAATAATAATTTTTTCTTCCATTTTTTTAAAGAACTCCTTTTCTCCCACCAATTACCAGATTCATAAAGTCATGCATTTGTTTGGTGGAAATCTGATTGTAGAAACGTGGGGGAAAAGACAATTGCTAGTGAACCCTTGACCATAATGTTTAAATATGTTGTCATCTGCTATTATGCATATTTGTGAATGTGGTTGTGTGGACATGGGTGTGTTCGGGGATTGGTTGTCCTTTATCGGGTTCAAGAGCTCTATTATGTCTTCCAGTTCTCAGTTTCCAGCTATCCTTTTGGTTCCAAGATTCTTGTTTTCTTTTAAGGCTTGGTTCAACCAACGTCATCCCCCATGACCCATCTGGTTGGAAGTAGGAGAGTTGATAACCTCTAGAATGAAGTTGTGATGAAAAATGCCCAAAGTTGGCAATTTCATAACCCCTGAAAAGTAAAGGTGTGATAAACAAGCCTTTACTGAGCATAAATAATATGAGTATTCTTGATTCATAATCAAGAAGAAGGAAAAGGAGGGATGTGATTCTTCTTTCAGTTGGTTTTTCCATAACGGCAAATAGTGATGCACTAGCTTGGGTCCCGAAATTTGTTTAATTGTTTTCTTCATGATGATGCCATTCTCTGAGTAAAGAGTTATCCACAAATAAAGTCGCTTAATTGGTTACCCTACACTGGGCTACAGCAACATCCACAAAGGTCACTGACATTGCTATGCACCTTTGAGATTGCAGGTTATTTAACGGAATTTTTATATGTGCGCATGAGGGGCATGGATTTTTATGGGAAAATTGGGTATATTTGACTTACTTGTTTTCATTTGCTTCTGTATTGTTGTTGCATTTTCCAGCCTGACTTCCTTTCTCTTATGGTTTTGAGAGAATAGGTGGCAAAGGAGCAGGCAGAAAGGAGAGCAACGGCAAAGTTGATGTTTGAGTTGGGTCAGAAGGCTTACGGTAAGGGCATGTATGGAAGGGCAATTGAGTTTTTAGAAGGTGCCCTCACAATCATTCCAAGACCCACATTGTTTGGTGGTGAGGTTGGTTTGGCTGCTT
Source organism: Nepenthes mirabilis (assembly GCA_025585075.1). NCBI lineage: Eukaryota > Viridiplantae > Streptophyta > Magnoliopsida > Caryophyllales > Nepenthaceae > Nepenthes > Nepenthes mirabilis. The sequence goes on along the minus strand of JAODPA010022394.1, from coordinate 3,760 downwards.
AGAAAGGAAAATCTCATTCAGGTACATTATAGTGCAAACATGTTCATTAATGACTCAAAGGGAAAGTTACATTTCTTGTTTTCAGATCCAAATATGGCTTGCTATGGCTTATGAGGCCAACAACCGGCATGCAGATTGCATTGCCCTTTACCAGCAATTAGAGCAAAAGCATCCCAGTGTCAGCATTCGACGTCAAGCTGCGGATCTTCGCTACATAATGCAAGCACCTAAGATCAAGATCACTCAGGATGAGATGGTAACCATACCATTGATTGGTTCTCCTTATGACAGGTAATCTTCATCACACTTTTCCTCCACTTTGTTTGGTCTAAAGATGCTAGTTCCTAGCTGCTCTAGCTCATATTTTGGTTCTCTCTCACTGATATTGTGATGATATTAGGGGTCTGTGTAGAAGTGGTTTTTGCCTAATGAGTTCTTCACGTGGTGCTGGCTGCTGTTCCCCCCCCCCCCTTTTAACTCTTAATTTAGGAGGCAATATTTTTTACACAGGAATATTTGATGGTCAGTCCAATGAATCGCATATTTTCATGTTCTCAAAGGCCATAGAATTGAAATTTTCAAGGGAGTTTAGACTAGGTGTTGAAAATTAATCTTGGATACATATGGAGCCTTAATCCATTGAATATGTGCATTGGAAGTTGGTGTCTTCCAAACCAACGAAAATTAGCTTTAACTTTCATATTTTTACCATGTTAAGGATTTAATGCCTTTCCTTTCATAACTTAGGTGTTATTTTTTTTATTGTGGAGGCAACATTTACCCAGGGAAGGAAAAAGGAAGAGAAGAGAAAGGGAAAGAAGAAATAGTAGTGAAGAGAAACCATAAAGGAGGCACAATTAGGGAACCTGATTTATGTTCATAATAACTTTTCATTATACGGATTAATAAGTAATGTGAAAGGATGACTGATCCGCGATGCTAGCTGTCTTGTTTATTGTTCTAGCTTTTCTCATGATACTCAAAATTTTTTTTGTTAGAGGTTCTTCAGATTGGACGTAGCTTTTTATGATGGTAAGGTGCGATCGTCAAAGCATTTTCAATAGAAATATCAAGCAAATAGGAGGCTGTGTTATTTCATTAGAATTGCTCCACTTTTGTATATATTGGGATTGTGAATATAGTAGTCCCATTTTGTGTAGTAATCCCATTTTTTTGATAAAAAAAAATGTTACAGCATTTAAATTAATAAAGAATCTTTTTTCTTTTTTTTTTTTCTTATATGAATCAACACCATTACATTCTAATTCTTTTCCTATACTTCCAAAGGAAAATCCCAAATTGGATCCCCAAATATCCTAACAAAGGAAGTAGCATCTATTTAGTATTCCAACTTGGATCAAGGTATTCAAATAGATGTTTGGCTGACATGAATTTTAGTTTATCACTGACAAGATATAAACTAGTCGCATGTCAAGATAGAGGAAGTCTAACCAGGCAATTACAGTGAGCTTAAACTGGTGATCAATATACCTCTTTTTGTTTTGGGTGATCAATATACACAGGCCAACAGAGAGAATTTCATAGATCATAATGTTTCTTCTGAAATATAATTAGGACATTTAGTGATTACTAAACCTGAAAATAGAAGTCAATCGTTGGAAGTCAAAACTTGCTTGTCCTATAGTGAGTCAGGACTGCCTAGTAGCAAGTTATATTTAAGACTGTACAATATTATTCTAGCTGATGCTTGGAATCTACTGTAAAATTGTATGAAGTTATTTCACCCTAGATATCCACAATGTTGAATTCAAATGGTTGTCCCATGTATGCCGATGTGCCTCTAAGGGGTGAATCATGTGTTACATAAAATATCAAATATACTATAACAAAATAATGCAATTAATAAAGTTCCTTTCGTTTATCAATGAACAAAACAACACAAGATGAAGGTGATTAAGGTAGAGAGAAACACGATTTATAGTATTTCAGCGCCTCCAAAATATGCTTACTCCAAGTTCAATATTGGACTATACTTTGGCCACACTTGGTATTTCCTCTAACTTCACTACTTCCTATTGTGGGCCAAGTACAACCCTTCACTAACAAGATGAGCCACAGCATCTTTGATGATCCTCAGCATTCAACTAGTAAATCCACAGGTCCTTTACTCTGGTTGTAGAAGATATAAATGTAGAGTACTTTCCCGCAAGAAGATCTATGCCATAGAGAAGTTTGATATATTTGCCAATGAAGATTCAATGATTCAGGGAAAATCATCTCTCTGTTGTTCAACAGTTGAAGTTAGCCCTCGTAATTTAGAACACCTGAACTAGTTTCGATCGGCACAAGTGCATCAGACTTGATTTTTTTTTTCCTACTCCTGTTGAGGTTCATACTGCTTTGAAAAATTGTAGATGAATTCATAGCTCACCTTAGCCCATTAAAACATCATTTTCAACCAAAAAATGGAGAATGAATTGATGTTAAAGATCGAACTCATTATCTCATTACATGAAATCTAATTTTACTTGGCTACACTCCCTAACACTTTGAGTGTCTTGCATTCCACTTCACGGTCTTCCTTCCATGTTTTCATGTTGATCTTGAGTAAGTATATAGTTCTTCACCAATTGCACCCACAAACTCAAAGTAGCACATATTATGACACTTATAGTACATAGTTTATTATCTTCAAAATCGAGATCATTGACATCTAGTGTTGACTGCCGACATCAAGTGAAACGGATGAAATGGTGAAACCCGTTGGATCTAACAAGGGTACACACATTCTTATTTGCTTTCATTCTTCGTGCATATTTGCAAAGCTCACCGTAAACATGAATGTGATTTATTGATGGTCAATCATTTCTTCCTTTTAATGTCATTCTCCTATGCAACTTCATGTTTTTTTACCCAGTGAATTTGTTTTCTGCTGAAGTATCTCATAGATGGGCCTTGGATTTGAACTTCCTCCATATAATTTATACTAATATGCCAGTTTCACTTGGGCGGCACTGTCTTCATGCATGGTGGTCATATGAGATCATCTGTACAGTCATTGAAGATTTAATTCACTCGCAGCTGAACCTTATCGATATGATGCAGCTATGCAGGAACTTGGAGCGACAAATACAAGGACAGGGATCAAAGGAGAAGTGGCTCGGTAACTAACCAGCTTCCATCATCCAGAGACTATCTTGGGGACTTCCTCAAGTGGAAACCTCCTGTCGGCTTGGAGGAGAACCGCCTCTTTTGGGCAGCTGTAACATTGTGGTTGGGATTGGTTGGGGCGGCGCTCTTTCTGCAAAGATAATCTTACCATTATGCGCCAGCTTTTATTAGTCGGATAGTCTATTTGTAGATATGCCTGTGCCGATTTTATAAGATGGAATCAATCCATTTCTAGATGTATACATTTGTTTGAAGATTTATGCAGATTTGAATTCAAAAAATTGTTGTATATAACGTTTGGGGAACTGTCTGGATATTTATTCGCAACACGAAATGTCATACTGGCGGGCTAATATAAAAATAGATGAATTGATGGGATGCTGTGTTATTCTTCATTGGTTGATAAATCTTGCCATTGTTCAAGGGTAAGGGTTATTCTAGAGTTGCAGATGACAGTGATTCAGGAAAACCCATTTCAGGTATAAAATCTCATCGAATACAAGTCTCAATAATTTGCCTGGAAAAGCAATTTAATTTTTCTGGAAGCCAACGACTTGTTTTTGGAACAGTTTTTAACTTCCGTGGGAGGAAAACTGCATGGAACGTTTGGCCAAACGAGTCCTTTTTG
>JAODPA010022383.1:0-12910 GCA_025585075.1 Nepenthes mirabilis | reverse complement strand
CCTCTTTTTTCTGCCATTTCTCCTTCCTTCTTCACCTTCCGTTTCTTCTTTCACTAATTCTTTGACCATTTTACCTGTTTCCCTTCCTTCCTCTTCCATTTCTCGTTCTTCTCCTCTCTTAAACTTTCTTCCTCTTTATTATGGGAGAGAATAAAGAATGTGCGCCGATACTGTTACTGTCGCCTGTTATCACCGAAGAGAAAGCCACTACTTGCGTCGCTACTATTTCTTGTTGCTGTAGCTTTTAACCGTCTCAAACCAGGCTTGTCCTTGTTCTTCTGCAAGTAATCCGCTACTCTTCTGCTAGTATTTCCTTGTTCTTCTGCAAATAGGTCTGTCCTTCTTCTTATAGAGCCTAGATTTTTTTTTTTTGTGTGCTGAGATTTGAAAGAAATTGGTCATATTTTACCGTGAGGTAAATTTGGGGAAAAACAGACCTCGGCTCTGATGGCGAAGGATTCAAGAACTTTGAGGGTTTCTTGTTAAATTGAGGGGCAAAATTTAGAGGAATTACATAAATAAAAAGAATCAAGATACTAAAATAGTAAAATAGTGTATGGTTCATATCTAGAATTTTGTAACCTGAAATTCCATGATTTGTGAAGCTTAGGGGGCATTTGGCATCACTAATCGAGATACTGAAAGCATAAATGTAAAGTATAATTTAATAGCAATATACACAACGAAGGTGTGCGTATTTTTTGTAAAAGATTCTTCTGCATCTCAGATATGAAGGTGTGCATATTGATGAGGCCCTTGTCGAGTTTGTTAATATAGAAGAAGGTATTACCCAATGTTGGTACCTGGACTAGATGATCATGAGAAACAATTGAATAGTCAATGTTGCCACTTAGTGCTTGTTTAGTTAAATATGAAAAGACGTAATGCTGTTGCTGCCCAAAGCTATTAAGCAGAATAATACATCAATTTGGAACTGTTCCATGCAATCATTTATTGCTATGAATACTGCACTACTGAGAAGTTATGAAATACTCTCTGTTATTTGAAGCTTGATATCATTGAAATCAATAGTTCCTCTTATATGGGTGGCCCATTGCACAAGACTCATGGGGTCTGGGGAAGAAAGATATCCACAACCAAGCCCTTAAATTGTGGAGAGAATGTTTTCTTGTGTAATCATTTGATGATTTTCCTCCATTTAATTGCACAAATTAATCTGTATAAAAAAAGTGTCAAAGTATAGAAGTATAATGTATCTTTATCTCCTGCAATTCTAGGAAAAATTTGAAACATTAATTTAATTTTACAGTTTCTTGTGTGTCGAGTTTTGGATGTGTGTTGTGTCTGACCGACACTCCCCCTTCACCCTAAAAGAGATCTATGGTTTTTCACTGTCGAGCACCTGAAGAGACCAAGTATAGCATCTTTGTGTTGTTTGTGCTGGGAATTCATTTCATCCTCTTCTATTTGTGCAAAAGGGTCACAATGTAGTGCAACTTCTATCATAATTGGCAGGTCCTGTTTTGGTTATGATGAAATAAGTCTACTGTATAGTATTGTAAAGATCATGAAAGAAGTTACGGAATAATATGATTTATTCTTCCATACCAAGTAAACAGAAACATGTTCAGAATTTGTTGAAAAAAATTGCTCCTTTTTCTGAGTATTTTAGATTTTCTAATTCTTGCTATGCATTTTGATTCTTGTATATTTTCTTCTCATTGTCAATGAAGGCAACTGATTTTTCATTTCTATATATGCTTGGGCTACAACTCATATATTATGATTATATGCCACTACCTCTGATGCAAATTTGTCTTTTATATGAATTTTGATTTGCAAGAACCAATGTCAAGATTTTTATAGAGCCCTCACATGGGGTGATACTGACACCAAATAATTTTAGTGAGATAGTTATGGATGAAAAAAGGATATTTTGGTTGAATTCTATGCCCCGTGTTGAGAACGCAGCTATGGATGATATTATCTATTTTTGTTTACATTCAATGGTAGTCTGTTCTCTCATAATTTATTTCATGTTGATGTAGAATGATTAAATGAGTCTTTCTGCTGTTTGTAAATACAAGGAACGTGAATTTTTTTTGATTTGATTAGGTGTAGAGTCCAATATTGGTTTTTCTTTGTCCTTGAATCATGCTTTTATTATCTTTTTTCAAGTGTGGAAATTGCAAAGGCCTTACTCTTGTAAGTACACTAACTGCTGATGAACTGAGATAATTAGCTTTATCTATGTTGGCATTAGTTGGTTTCCTGAATATTTTTTTCTTCTTTTGCTCTTAAGAATTAGGAAAAGGTGGCAGCAGCATTTAAACTGGAGGAATATGTGACAATTGCCAATATTGATGCTGACAAATACAAAGACTTGGCGAAAAAATGAGTCCTGGTGTTCATTTAAAGAAATCTAAATTATGTGCTTGTGTAGTTGGAAATTACATGCGTCATATTTTGTATTTAAGGGCAGCCTAGTCTCTGCTCTCGCATTGACAAGTCTTTGTTGGGCCAGATGTCGCAATCGTGTCCCTTTCGCTGCAGAGAGATTTCTATGATTTAAGCCTAGTCCATGACCTTTAGGTTGCAAATTACTGTCGTCACAGTATCTATTCTTCTTGGAATAAAATATCGTTCGATATATAAAATATTGACCGATCGATATCAATATTAAGCTCTCAACACCATGGCAATCACGATATCCTATCTTCTTAAGTTGCGATACTGAAATGTATAGTACGATACTAATATGTATCTTTCAACAAATGCTCATACATTTTCCTTAGTGATACCAATATTTTCATGCATGCCACCCTCTAAATGAGAAGTGCGGCACCAGTTGTCATGTCAAGAGAAAACTTAATTTAGAAGTAAGTTGCATATCCCGTTCCCGATTTATAGGAAACAAACTTTTACTTTTATAATTTCTCGAAACCTAATTATTTTTTGAAATATAGTCTAACAAAGTTGCAACACTCAGATAATTTAATAAAGAATTTTGTAGATGTTAGCAATGATGACAGGAAGGTTGTCTTTGCCCAGTTCGAGGAAGAAGTGGCAAAGCTTGAAGGCTCAAAAGCAAGGTAGTACGATTATGCCCTATCTCTCTATCCCCAATGTTCCCTTCAAATTTTATTTGCTTGAAAATTTCCTGTACGTGTTGTCAACACTAGTAGTTAGGAATATGTTCATCTACGGTTATTTTAAGAACTGTTATGGTTCTCCCACCATCTTGGCTCCTTTGCACAACCAAGGGCCAAGATTAGAAGTTGGGAAATGGAAGGTGAAGATAGGGCCAAGATTATGGTAACTTGATTTAAATATCACCTCCACTTTCTAACTTTTAATGTTGGCATTTAGGCATGCAAGGGAGTTAAGATGGTCAGAGGACTATAGCTCTTTTCCATTGTATTGTGTTTGTGTTTTTCATATTTTTTTAAAAATTTTATCTTATTTGGTATTTAGGTATAGTAAGATCTACTTAAAATTTTATCTTATTTGGTGTTTAGGTATAGTAAGATCTACTTAAAATTTTATCTTAGAAATTGTAGGAAATATTGACAAGGTTGTGAGAAAATTTTCGAATGCCAGCAATGTAATTAATATCATGACGTGATTATATTTTTAATATGCCTGGATTGTCAACGTTGCTATTGACTGGACAAAAAGCAAGTGGGCCGACAGAGTCCTAAGATTAGGATGGCCCATTTGAGCTTAGGACAGTCAACTCTTTTGTTGATTGAAAAAGCGGCAAGTAGACTGGTTAAGGCCCAAGACGCACGTGGCTCAAATTTAGATTGGCCCACGCGTCCATCTTTAAGCCATAACGATCGTCTGTCCTAATTTTTTGTATCTCCAAAGAAGGCAAGTTTCACTGTAACGGTCACTTCTAGAATCAAAATATATCCCGGGAGGAAGGCCAGAATATACGCGCGATCTGTTGGAAACCCTAACGGTTACAATACGTAGAAGAAAGGAGATCAGCTTCCTTGACCGTTACAGCCAATAATGGTGCCCATGCCAATGCAAGAAAGGCAACGATCTCCCATAACAAGCGGGCATTCAGCCTCGCTATATAAGGAAGGCAGCCAAGGGTCCATGGCTATAAAAGGCAATGGAAGCTCCCTTCAAAGGCACACCTTCTCTTGCCCATAAAAGGTCTCAAGCAATCTCAAAACTCTCAAAAACTCTTAGACACTCGAGTATCTTAACACTCTTTCTCTGCTTCTAGCTCCTAGCGAACTTAGTACTTATAGAGTCTGTTTCTCACGAGTAATAACAATAAAGTTACTCTCCTTACGAGTACACTCCTATTTACATCCACAAACACTCATCAGCATTCATATTGTATTCTATGCAATTCACCTTTTATTCTCAGAACGTTGCTTATTGACTTGAGTGTTGGAATATTTTCGGAGGGATCACATCCCACCGTCACCTGACCTCTTGTTTAAAGTTGTGGTGTGTAAGATCTAAGATTCAATGGACGGAATTAGAATCCGACGGATTAGTCAACCAAAATTTGTTCGAAACTTGGATTCAGGATATATCACTCACAGAATCCTATTTTTAAAGTTATGCAAATTTAAACATACATTTGTCTTATAATTGATTATTATCCTAAAAGAAAAACTTTCACATTTTTGGATAAATCACATCCCGCCGTCATTTGACCTTTTATTTAAAGTTGTGGTGTATGGGATCTAAGATTCAATGGACGGAATCAGAATCCGACGAACTAGTCGACCAAAATTCATTCGAAACTTGGATACAAGATTATATCACTCACAGAATCCTAATTTTAAAGTTATGCAATATTTGTCTTATAAATGATTAATATCCATGATGGGTATACTATAGCTGGGCTGGCCCACGGTCAAAGAAGGCTCAAATAGCCTATTGGACGGTCAACTCAAATGATGGCCCAATAGGAGGTAAATGCTCAAATCTTGAGAGGCCCAAAACGGTTAACGCTAGTGTTAATCGTCGAGACGCCAGCAGGCGGCCAACTCAAATGGTCAACCTGAGCATTGACCGGAAGTACTGTAGCAGTAGGCCCAAAAAGGCGGTAAACCTGCTACGGGCCAGGCCCAATTTGACAGGCAAACTCGTGCACGAAAAGCAACGATCCTTTCATGATTACACGCTTTCCTAAAAACTGATCTTCTCCAAAAAGGCAGCAAGGAATTCAGCGCCAATAATGGAGTTTAAACGATCACGAGAGCATGAAAGGGAAGCAGATGACTTGAATATCCATTGCACTGTTCAGAAGAAAAATGATTCATTAAATCACGCAAGTCATGCCCACCAACTCAGAGAAGGCCGCCATTGCCAGATTAGAAGAACATGCCAACTTGCCCAGAGAAGGTGGTTCTCCTACTATCCAAATAAGCTTGGAGTCTTCATTCTGGAAGGCACGCTCACACAGAAGCTCTCGAATACGCTCTCTAACTCACCTTCAAGAGAACATACGGAACAAGCTCCCTGAGACAACAAAGAGATTTCCTGAAACAAGTCACGAATGCTTACAGAGCTTGAACAAATACTCTCCTTCTCTCTTTCTCTCACTGCATACAGTGTTCACCTTCCATCCCACCAAAGGCCTCCTGATTACAGGAGTCCTTTTCGGCTCTCTGAGAACTGTCCCCCAAAACTTCCACGCTTTCGAGACGCAGCTTCCACTCGCTCTCTTTGAGCAGTAAGTTGGAACTCACATTCTCAATGAGCCAACACTCCCGACAAACTCATTCTCTTTCTATCTCTTTTACTTATCAGTTTACCTTCCTCGATTCGAAGGCTTTTTTACTGACTTGAGCGTCGAAGTGTTTTTGGTGGGACAACCTCCCGCCGACACACTGACCTCCTGTTAATTTTAGTGGTATGCAGGATTCAGACTCAGTGAACGGAGTTGGGTCGAACCAACTAGATGAATCCGAATCTATTTGAAGTCGGATCCAGGTATAGATCATTGGCGCCGTCTGTGGGAAGGCGCAACAAAAAGCCAACCGCTTTTTTCAGAAACAATCTCCAATTAATAGAATGGTGAACACAAGGGCGCAAGCAAGCGAGCTTGCCCGAGACGTGATTTCCCCAACCCAAGACCACACCATTGGCGCTGTGGTCAACGGGGTAGCCGGTGGAATCCCGGTATCCTATTTTCAGAACCTGGTGGAGCACATGCACAATACGGACAGGATGTTCCAAATACTCTGTGCCCGCCAGGAGCAAGCTTAGCTGGGGGTTACTCCTGCAGTAGCCCCAGCACCTGCATCCAGAAGAGGAGGCCAAAGAAAAAAGTTTTGGCACAATGGACCGGAAGACTGAGCAGCGCTCCTGCACCCATGTCCTCACATGCCCAAAGCCGTTTAAGGCACGATGAGCGAGAAACCAACGCAGCTCCAGATGAAAGTTTGGAACGGATGAACCCTAGATACTCTCGAGAGGAGTCTAGGCCCCAGGCTCAGGAAGAAGCCTCCCGGGCCCTGAGATCAACCAGGGACAGCAGCCGTCCTGTTACTGCACCAGCCCGAGAAAGAATGGAGTTGAGTGCATATCTCAACTCCAAGAGATCCGCTAATGCCGCTCCAGCAGACCCAAGGCTGGAGAAGATATGGAATCATGTCTTCAAAGACGACGAACACACCGCCAACGTCGGCAGATCTCCCTTCACGGCGTAGATCTTGAACCATCCTATGCTGGCAAAGTTCAAGATGCCAGCCTTTGACTCTTACGATGGGAGTGCGGATCCTGTCGACCATCTCGCCCACTTCCGCACCCATCTTGGTCTATAGGGGCTGGACGACGCAGCCATGTGTCTGTTTCCCCCTCACACTAAGAGGGACGTCCGCATCTGGTTCCATCATCTCCCTCCAGACTCGATCCAGAGCTTTCAGGAGCTTGTGGATCTCTTCTTATCTCAGTACGCCTCCAGCCGCAAGGAGGAAAAACAGCCGTGGCATCTGTCGTGTATCAAGTAGAAACACAGAGAGAACCCACGAAGATTTCTAGATCGCTTCGTGGCAGAAGCCAAGCGGATCCCCCGACTCACGGAGGAAATGAAACTGGGCAGTTTTATTTCAACACTAGCGCATGGGGAGTTCTTTAGGCACCTGGTGCACAAGAATTCGCAGACCTTTCGGGAAGTAGAGGCCATCACCAGGGCCTATGAGTTAGCAGAGGAGGTGAACGAGGCAAAGCGCCCAGATCGACCTGGAAAGCCTCGCTCTTTCCCGCCAGAAGGAAAGAGGAAGCATAACGGTGGTGATTACTCTCACCAAAAACGCCACAGAGTTGGACCACCAGAGCGCAAGAACCATGGACCCATCAGCCTGACACCCTTAACTGATACACGCTCGAATGTCCTTATGTAAATCCGTGGGGAGAAGTTCCTTAAATGGCCGAAACCACTTAAGAAGGCGGAGGGAGGAAATCCGGCCAAGTACTGCGATTTTCACCGATCTCTCGATCACTCCACGGAGAACTGCAGGACTCTTCAAAAGGAGATTGAGGAGCTCATCAGGAGGGGCCACCTCACTAGGTTTGTCAAGGGCCCCGGTTAAAGCTCTGGCAACACGGGTGAAGAAGGATCAGGAGCCTCACCTCGAAGGAACCGGGTCGCGGCAGGAGTGGTCAACATGATCACCACCTGGCCAGTCAAGACTCCGGCGGACAACAGGGACCAGCGTGCAGGGAGGAAGAAGTAGCGCACTACTGGCAATATCATTAGTTTTAGTGACGATGACTTAACGCATGTTGTTTCCACCCATGCAGACCCCCTCGTTGTATCAGCACTTGTTTTCGATGGTAGTATCAACTACCAGATGAAACGTGTATTTATTGACAATGGAAGTTCGCGTGATTTACTTTATCTCGATGTGTTCTTTAAACTTGGTTTGAAAAAGAGTTAACTAAAATCTGCTGGAGGGCCATTGTATGGCCTCGACAATGAACCAGTGCCCGTTCAAGGGACGGTCAGACTTGAAGTCAATCTAGGAACGTACCCATGGATGGCAAGCCGTACACTTACTTTCTTGGTAGTCGACTGCCCTCTGTGTATAACGTAATACTAGGCCGGCCAAGTCTAACAATGTTTGGGGCCGTCACTTCAATACCACACCTTAAAATAAAATTTTCAACATCATACGACATAAGCGAAGTGCTAGGTGACCAAGTCACTGGGCGGACATGTTATATGTCCCAAATCGCTCCTAATGACAACGCCAAAACAACGGGAGAACTTGATCATCGAGACGAGGCAACCTTGCAACAAGCACAGTCTGGTGAGGTGACCGACTTAGTCCCACTGAATCTGGACGATCCAGAAAGGTGCGTACGAATCGGCAGCTCACTTGCAGGCATGCTACGCGAAGAACTAATCTAATTCCTACGACAAAATGCCGACATCTTCGCGTGGATTCTGGCTGACATTCCCAGGATTCCTGACCGGATAATGGTCCACAAGCTGGGCCTTGACCCGGATCAGAAACCTATCAGGCAGAAGCGGAGGAACCACTCTGTGGAAAAAACTTATCACCATCCGAGAAGAAGTAAAGAAACTGTTTGAGGTCGGGTTCATCAGGGAGGTTAAGTACCCTGATTGGCTCTCCAACGTCGTCTTGGTAAAAAAGAGCAACGGGAAGTGGAGAATGTGCATCAATTTCACCGACGTTAACAAGCTTGCCCAAAAGACAACTTTCCTTTACCTAGAGTGGACCTGCTGGTGGACTTGATATCCGGATATGAGCTCGTGAGCTTCATGGACACCTACTCAGGCTACAACCAGATCCGGATGAGTCCGAAGGATAAAAAATATACCTTGTTTATGACAGGCCAGGGGACCTATTGTTATAAAATAATGCCATTTGGGCTGAAGAACGCGGGAGCAACCTACCAGCGGTTGGTAAATAAAATGTTCAAAAAATAGATCAGTCGTAATATGGAAGTCTATGTCGACGACATGCTCGTCAAGAGCAGAGTTATGGGCGACCACATCAACGATCTGGCGGAGTCCTTCACAGTGCTCTGTGAACACCAAATGAAGCTGAATCCGGCCAAGTGTGTCTTGGGGTGGCCCCCGAAAAATTCCTGGGTTTCATCGTCTTCCAACGAGGGATCGTAGCAAACCCGGAGAAGATCAAGGCCCTTGCGGACATGACTCCCCCACGAAGCGTAAAAGAGATCCAGCGACTAATTGGGCGATTGGCGGCCTTGTCCCGCTTCCTAACGAAGTCTGGCGACAAGTATCAGCCGTTCTTTAAGGCGCTGAGGGAAACGAAATCGAACAGCTTTCGATTAGCTGAAGCGGCACTTGACTAGCCCGCCTTTATTAACATCGCCTGAGGTCGGCGAAGAGCTGTACCTCTACTTGGCAGCGTCAGAGATATCCCTGAGTTTCATGCTCGTAAGCTCGGGCATTGATGCCCAACGGTCAGTCTACTACGTGAGCAAAACGTTGACCATGCCAGAGACGCGCTACCTGCGCACAGAAAAACTGGCCCTAGTCTTGATATTTTTCGCGCGAAAGCTGAGGCCATACTTTCAGGTGCATCGCATCATAGTTCTCACTGACCAACCTCTAAAGAGCACACTCCAGAAACCCGACGTTTCTGGACGGTTGGTGAAGTGGGCTATCAAGTTTGGCGAGTTTAACATTGAATTCTGGCCTAGACCTGCGATAAAAGCGCAGGCTCTGGTAGATTTCATTGTGAAAACCCCGACCCCAATCGTTGAAGAACAGCCCACGGGGAGCGAAGAGCAGTGTCTGGGGGCTCCGGAGTGGATGCTCCACATTGACGGGTCATCCACCGACACAGGCAGTAGGGCAGGAGTAGTCCTCACGACCCCTGATGGGTTTGAGGTAAAATACGCCCTTAAACTCAACTTCCCGGCAACCAACAATGTCGCTTAATACAAAGCGCTGCTGGCTGGGTTAAGATTAGTAAAAGAATGCTCAGCCAAAAGACTGGCTGTCCTTAGCGAGTCCGAACTGGTCGTCAACTAAGTTAATGGGAACTTCGAAGTGAATAACCCCCACATGGCCAAATACTTGGCCAGAGCAAAGGAGGCGGTCCGTAACTTCGACAGTCTGTTCTTGACTCATGTTCCTAGAATTGAAAACTGGAAGGCCGATTAGCTGGCAAGAGTAGTAGCGGCGGAAAATCTGGAATAGTACTCGAGGAACATGAGGGAGATCCTAAGCGCACCTAGCATAGAGGTGTAGGAGGCAATGCAAGTCTCCGAAATCGAGAATTGGATGACACCTTACCTGATATTTCTAGCGGATGAAACGCTGCCTGAGGAAGCAGATTAAGCCAGGCGAATAAAGAGAATGCCCGGTTGGTACACAATAGTCGATGGGCGGCTATATCGCCACGGCTACTTGACTCCGTACCCCTGTTGCCTAGCCCTGGAAGAGGCCGACTATATCTTGAGTGAAGTGCACCTTAGGATTTGCAGGTCGCACGTGGGCGGCAAGAATTTAGCGTTCAAAATCATGCGGCAGGGCTACTACTGGCCCTCGATGAAGAAGGACGCACTCGAGTTCATAAAGAAGTGCGAAAGCTGCCAACTTCACGACAACCTTCGTCACCAGCCGTTCGCAGAACTGAAATCCCTTCAGGCGCCTGGGCCCTTCGCACAATGGGGGCTTGACATCCTTGGCCCGTTTCCCATCGCCACTGGGCAGAGAAAGTTCATAATAGCCGGTATCGACTACTTCACGAAGTGGGTCGAGGCTGTTCCACTAGCCAAGATCACCGAACACAATGCACTCGAGTTCGTCCGCCAGAATATCGTCAGCAGGTTTGGCGTTTCAGAGGTCATTGTGACTGACAATTGAACCCAATTCTCAGAAAAACGCTTCACCAAGTATTGCACCAACCTTGGGATTAGGTTGGTCCATACTTCGGTGGCGTACCCTCAGGCAAACGGGCAGTTGGAGGTCACGAACCAGACGCTACTCTACGGGCTCAAGACTAAGCTGGAGGACGCAGGGGACTCTTGGGTAGACGAGCTCGCCTCGGTCCTTTGGTCTTACCGAACGACTCCAAAGAAACCAACGCGCGAGACACCTTTCAGCCTCTGCTACGGGACTGAAGCAGTGCTCCCGGTCGAAATCGGGCTTTTGAGTCTAAGGGTAGAATCTTTCAACCCGCAGGTTAACTCTCAAAAGATTTGGGAACACCTAAATTTGTTAGAGGAAGCCCGCGAGGCTGCTAGAATACGAACCGCAGCCTACCAACATCGAGTCGCCTGCTACTACAATAAGAAGGTGAAAGCGAGGTAGTTTGATATTGGAGATTTGGTCTTACGGAGCATTGAGGCCACGGGAAAGGTGGCCGGCCGAAACAAGCTCTCCCCAAATTGGGAAGGGCCTTTTCTAGTCTCCACCATCCTGCGAAACGGAACATACAAACTCCGGAACTATGACGGAAAGTTTGTTCCGTGGACGTGGAACGTAATCCACCTCAAACACTACTACCAGTAGGGACCCAGGTACGTGCCTTGCAAACCGCATGTGACTTGCATTTGTGTGCATGATTCGACTGAGTAAAATGAGTGTTTCCTTAGCATGCTACATGTGCGTGTATATATGTGTGTGGTTTTCCATTACAGGTTCGAAACGACCTTGGCTGCCCCTAAGTCGGGAGGGTCTTCACCTTCTCGTCACCAAACCCTGGTCATCCAAGCGGCCTGTGGGAGGTCAAACTTAAACTGTGGTCATCCAGGCGGCCTGTGAGAGGTTGAACCTAAACCCTGGTCATCCAAGCGGCCCATGAGAGGTCGAACCAAACCTTAGTCATCCAAGTAGCCTGTTAGCGGTCAAAAGAAAAAAAATCTTAGGGGGCTAACACAGCATGCGCGACAACCACCTTCACAAGGAGATAGCGCGATCAGCCAGCGATGGTCGATTGGAGCGAGACGCCAAGCTGTACTTATGGGCAATGGCCTAGAAGGCAACTTCAACGCTCCAAGAACAAAGCCGGCGGCCAACTAGTGACTCACACAGAAGCTCTCGAATACGCTTTCCAACTCATCTTCAAGAGAACATACGAAACAAGCTTCCTGAGACAACAAGGAGACTTCTTGAAACAAGTCACGAACACTTACAGAGCTTGAACGAAGACTCTCCTTCTCTCTATCTCTCATTGCATACAGCGTTCACCTTCCATCCCACCAAAGGCCTCCCAATTACAGGAGTCCTTTTTGGCTATCTGAAAACTGTCCCCTAAAACTTTCACGTTTTCGGGACGCAGTTTTCACTTGCTCTCTGTGAGCAGTAAGCTGAAACTCACATTCTTAACGAGCCAACACTCCCAAAAAACTCCTCTTTCTCTCTCTTTTACTCATCAGTTTACCTTCCCCGATTCGAAGGCTTTTTTACTGACTTGAGCGTCGGAGTATTTTTGGTGGGACAACCTTCCGCCGACAAATTGACCTTTTGTTAATTTTAGTGGTATGCAGGATTCAGACTAAGTGAACGGATCCGGGTCGAACCAACTAAACGAATCCGAATCTGTTCGAAGTCAGATCCAAGTACGCACCAATCCAAAAAGAAAATTTCTCATATTTTTGGACAGATCCAAGTACGCACCAACACAAGAAGGTCCTAAAGTTGATGTCATTAGGTAAATTATTTTTAAATTTTTATATATTTTATTGGATTGTAAAATTTATAGATGATAATTTTTTTTTTACTGACAGAGACCTCCGGTACACGTATATAGAAAAGCTACGGAGGGAAGGCTGCTGACTTAGTACACGAAAAACCAGAATTACATAGACGGGCAAATGTGATACTTGGAAGGAAGGAAGGAAGAGGTCAACAATCTCGTGCTTTCTTTCTCCTCCAGCGTAAGCAACCGTCGACCCCCATCACGATTGACTGAATTAATTCTTCGCTTCACACCGTCAAGCACGCCTTTTATAAGTGATATTGTCA
>JAODPA010022373.1:0-12910 GCA_025585075.1 Nepenthes mirabilis | reverse complement strand
ATAGTTAAACAATCAATTATCTTCTTTCTAATAAATGATAAAATTATCTATCTGATGGATGCGGTAGTCCATAGGCCGGCCATGATCTGGCACATAAGGAAACCACCCTTGAGATAGCAGCCCAACGAAAGGTTCTCGCATCTCAAGGCTCAGACGATGCGGCCCGCAGCCCAAATTTGCCCAGTAGAATGTGGGTCGTGAGGATTGCCCCTTTTGATAGGCTCGCAAATGCAGACAAGGAATACCCTCTCAGTAATCCCAATTCAGCACATAAGCCCGTGTGATTGCCAATCTGTCGTACTTTGACTGTCAGAAAAAGTGTAGCCTAATAAGAAAATAGGGAACGATATCTTTCGGAGGGTCAGAGATTGCAGCGCAATCAACACCCCTATGGATAGCTAGCGAACACCTTCTCTGCTAAAAGACATCCTCTCTCCATCCCAAAAGGAGGCCCCCCCTCCCCAGGCAAAGCCTAGGGAGATCCTTGCGGCCAAAGGAGGCCTCCGGGGAAACGAAGGCAACCAAGCCTAGCCAGCAAAAGATAACCTAGAGCCCCTAGGGGTTTGAGACGAAGGAACCCCTTCCTCCAAGTCGCACCCCAACCGAGCGTATTCATCGGAGCTCAACTCTCCATCTCCAAACTGCTCCCCAACCAAGAGCATATATCGGGGTTTAGTCCTCCATCTCCAAACCACTCTCTAGTCGAGCGCACTCATTGGAGCTCAACTCTCAATCTCCAAGACATTCCCCAACCGAGCATACTCATCAAAACTTAATCTTTCATTTCCAAGCCACTCCCCAATTAAGCAAACTAATCGGAGTTCAATCCTCCATCTCTCAGTCGCTCTCCAGCTGAGTGCATTTATCAGGGCTTAGTCCTCCGTCTCCAAACCGCTCTCCAATTGAGCGCACTTTTCGGAACTTAATCATCCATCTTCAAGCTACTTCGCAACCAAGCACATTTATCAGAGTTCAATCCTTCATCTCCTAGCCGCTCCCCAACAGAGTACACTTATAGGAGCTTAACCCTCCATAAACACTCCATTCCCTAAAACACATATCCGTATATTATTTATTCATCATTCTATCTTTTTATCTACCTGAGAAAGATTTCTAACTTAAATATTAGAGGACATGCTGAGAAATGACTCCTACCATCCTCTAACATCTTGTTTGTCAGTTGTGGTGTGTATGATTCATGTTCAGAGCAACAAATACCAAAATCGCTTCAAGTTAACCTGTCAAGAAAACCACGTGGCTTCTTAATTTGTTCTATAATTCAGATCTAGAGAGACATCATTGGCACCATCTATAAAAACGAATAGAAAGTCTAACCACCACTCTTATGAGAGCAGATATAGCCAATGCCCGAGCACGAGCTAGCACACCTGCCACAGACACCATTTGTCGTGGCCACAACCCCTCCATGGATAGTCACAAAGATGAACAACTAGCCCCTGAGGTGCAGATGCTTGCCACCTAGAGATGAGCCGTGTCCTTAGTGGCCCCAAACTGTTAGTACCTACTAGAAGGTGCAATGTTGGGGGTTTCACCCTCCAACTCTCAAATCTTAGCATCTAGAAGGAGGAACCAAAGAGAAAGATAGCCTCCCCAAAAGATCCATTAGCCTAATGACCTCGTGGCCCAACCGCCATGAGCAACAGGGCCTAGCCACAGCTAATGGGCCGTCCGTGTCATGAGATATTGTACGAAAGTGCAGAGCAGCGTAACCCACATCACTCTTGTGATGACAGGAGGCCCCGTAAATTTGAAGAAGCTCCATGTAGCGCTAGCAATTTCTTTTCCAACTTGGCAAGGTCACCGTTCATGAGAGAAATTTAGTAGTTACCATCTCCTTGCAGGATCAGGGAGCCCACCTGGAGCTCTGCGTTCGAAGTTCTGATCTGGTGTTCACCCAGATCACTTCCGTGTTTCATCAAGCTCCTCAGGGTGTGAACACTTAGCGTAGCATCGACAGCAGGCTAGAATACCCCCGAAGGTGGCGTAGTCCTCAGCCCCTCACATGCGACATTTCATGCTAGAGGACACTACCTGCGTGCCAAGTGAGGCCTCTCTTGGTACATATAGGTCACATGTCGACAATAGGAGCCCAACATCCAAAATCATGCAACTGAGCAGCCATCAACCGACATCAAGAAGGAAAATCCAAATCGGTTTAGGTGACAAATCCAGTTCTTCGGAGTATAGAGGCTGTAGGCAAATAGCTGCCGATTGAAACAAGCAGTCCCCCTACTGACAATGACCATTTTGAGCCTCGATAATCCTTCGAACCAAGACATACATGCTATGACCCTAGATCAAAAGGTAGGTCCCAAGGGCCTAGAGTGCCCTCCACCCTGAGAGGCATCATGAATGATTTTCTGCCAAGTGTAGGGAAGTCAAATGTACCCATGCGGAACACTTGCACATCATTCACTGGTTGTTCTATTTACTACCCCAATCATTTGATAGCTTGTGTGCATGCATCAATTTTAGGTCTTAGACTTCCCCTAAATAGATTGAACTCTTTCGCTTGCACCTTGACTGGCTGCGATCCAATCACAAAACCTCTGTCTCAATAAACGAGCACCTAGAGAAAGTTGAAAGTGAACCTTGATCCCGATTATCAAGCTGCCTAGACAATGTCAAACATTACAGCCTGGGGGGCTCACGAACCAAGAGTTAGATTTCTCATCAAGCTACTATTAAAATCTTAGGAAGCTTTTTGGTATGCATGTGACAACTCCCTCCTGTAGGGATGAGTACCATCAATCAAAAATGGCAGGTGGACTTGGACCAGATGCATGAAAGCTATGATGTCCTCAAATAGGACCAAACGCCATTGGTTACGTGAGGACAACGACTTAGACTTCACCAGAGCTCAGCGATTTCAGCCATGAAATGCAATCAGCCCTTGTGAGGCTCACCCATACTCATGCTACGATGTCCTTCTATAGGAAAGAGTACAAATGGGCGAACGTGTTTGGTCAAGCTTGATGATGATAACCGCAAGGCTTAATCGATAACCACATTTTCTCAGTGTCGCGGCCACCTCATAGGAGCGAGCACGCTCAGGTAAGGGCGTCAATCAAGCTCAACAACGATAATGATAATGTTTATTCAGCAAAGCAAATCCAATGTGATACAAAGGCGAATCAACGTATAATCAAAGATATCGACAATAACGATTAAAACTATTAAGTTGGCTTATTAAAAATTCAAAATATATAACTAGGGCATCCGAATGCCTCCAAATGTATAAGAGAGCGGCCTACACTTGTGCCTTGACCAAACGACTATCCATGGTTGGGGCCCCCCTAGTGAATGAGGTGCAGACCCCCCTCCTATATCCAGGAAGTCCTCCAGGTCAGCATAACATTGAGTACTAATCTTCCGTGGATCAACAAAGACGATAGGGAAGCCTGAAACCACCAAGGACACGATCCAGCAACTAAAGCAAATGCCTTCCTGAAATCTTTTATCCATGACGTGGCTAACTTCATCAGGTTAGAGTCGAATCCTTACCTCTCCTTCATGCCGGGCATAATCCAACCGAAGGTCAAAGAGTTGCCACTACTTCTCTCGGAGCCTATCTGAGTAAGGCAATCCGATCCAAAGCCTGAGTGTTTGCCTCTAAGATCTCTTGGTATCTCACTCTTGACCAAGATAACTTTCGGTCAAGGTAGGCTGCCCGCTCTTCGCTCCGTAAAGCCTCGGCGACGTAAGCACTCATTCGGCACTCCGCGTATTCTAGCACGACAAGATCTGCAAGCCCCTGGGATAGCAACAAGATCTCAGTGTCCCGCTAATGCAACGCCCTCTCCACTACTCGGAGCACTTTCTGGACCTACCAAAAAATAGATGATAGTCAGCTAGGAATGGAAACAAGAAAGCATGATGATATTAGACCGAAGAAGCCCATGGCGTAGTAACTCATGATAACACGACCCTCCCCTATGAGACGGGCCGAGAGATGCCTCAGCTTCACTAGGAATCGATGAGGATCACAGAGGCTGCGCATCATGAGGAGGAGGTGCCTTGAAACCGGGGGAGGACCATGATCACCCAAAACTCTTGGGGACTCAGACTCCAACTCTCCGAGTTGGGATGGCCCCTCAACAGCCACCTCCGTCTCTGAGCAATCACTAACCACTTCTTCCTCAGCTCGAACACTTCTAATGCCCTCCTTGATAGAAGCAGCAGGAGAGACCGATGCATATGCTTTCGGAAAAGAAACCACCAAGATTAGGATTCTTCCCTTGAATGCGGCCTTGACATCAGACCGTTCGCCGGGCCCATTGGCCGAGGAAATCCCCACTCCATCACTGAAGCCCACTGAGGGCTCCTCGCCCTCAGACCCTTAAGACAAGTCTCTATGGCCCAAATCGTTTGAGGAGGACTGATCCAAGTCTAACCTCCAAGATGGCTCACCAGCAGCCAAAATAAGTGCTCTCACACAAGTCGCATCAATCCTCCTATACTCCTCAAATAGAGTAGGCAACAGAGGAGCCACCCTATCAAACGCCCGCTTAAGAGTGTCTCGAGAGAGCGAAGCCCCGTACTTCCTCTTGGGATGGTGACCTAGCACGACAGAGGTGTCGCCCTCCTCCATTCGAGCCTCCCATTGCAATCCATATAGCACACTCTAGGAGTCCCAGTAATCGATGCAGCACAGGATCCTGACACACTCCTTGACTAGCATCATTAACGGCCACGTCATCAATTCCTCACTAAACAGGATGTCCCTAGTGTAGGCCTCATTAACCCTACCCCATTGATTTGGGACCTCCCAATCAGCATCAACCGCCATGAAGAAGCGCGTCCTCCCACCCCTCAATGGATTCAAGTTCCCCCCGCCAATCTTGAACCTAGCGTAGGGAGCAAAGGAAACCCAATCCGCCTCTTGGTTGATTCAAAGGATCACCTTTAGGGCTCAGGCATCCAGGGTGAGCCCTTTGGTGCGGAAGAAAATGCATAGGGTCACCAGATACCGGACGGCGCTCGGATGAAGGCAAGCCACAAGTATCTCCAAAGCTCTAAGAATCCTATGCAACTACATCACGAACGAAATACGGAGACCGGCCCTCAAATGCTCATAGTAAACAATTATGAACCCTGGACGAGGGAAGCAGGCAGTGTCATCAGTGTTAAGCACAGCATACCGCATGATGCTCGGCTTGCAATACCAACTCTACTGAGACTCTATCTCTCCGACGGACAGAGTGGACGAAATATCAGCGATGCCTTGGGAAGCCATTTGAAAGACCATGTGAACCAGTGAGAAGGATGACACACTATGGGCAGAGATGTTCTAAAAACAAAGAGATGAAGGAATGGCTGAGCATCAACACTGAAATAGCCAACGCCTCTACCCCGCGATGGCATCATTCTAAAATACTGAAGAGGCACGTCCCTATAATGACCACGACATGTGCCCTTGCTGTAGGGTGTTGTGGCACGTCTTTTCGCTGAACTCGTTATAACGATCGATGTGACGCATCCTAGCACAGCCTACGAATAGTGGACACCCTCGGTTCCTAGGTTGCACGAACAAGGAAATGATGACCTAACGCCATATTTTCCAAGGTCACAACTAGCAGCATACAACCTTGGTAGGCTCAAGGCTGATCCGACCGGCTCACATCCCAACCTAGCGCTTGAGATGAACCACCGCGAGTCAAGATCTCTAGAACACCGAGTCGCCAATAGCCCGGATTGTCAGTAAGTCAGACGACAAGTAACGAAAAATAATATTTAAGCACTTCAGTCATTCACATCATGCAAAAATATCGGATCCATTGTCGAGATGAGACGGAGCCAAGAGCAGACTGCCTTCATTGAACGTGAGCTGTCCAAGTCCAGGGCAAGGATCGCCTTTCTTAAGGAAGCACTTCGGGGGGCTAAGCAGCGTTGTGCTCATCTTCGAGATGAGAATTCCTAGCTCAAGGGAGATCTTAGGACCCGATTTAGTCCAAAGGAGGTCAGTTAGGCAATGGATGGTAAATTATAGTTAGGTATCCTCCTTTGCAGATGGATAGCATCCCTGGTGGACCCAAGTTTTCTTGTCACTTTCTTTCATCCGAGGAACTCTAGTGCCCAACTTCGATTAGAGCTGCTTGGTCCTTTCGGAGATGATGTGGGGCCTTCATCTCGCTCCCAAAGGGGGCCCCAACCTTGGGATCAGTCTTCGTTCGAACAATAGGTGTTAGTGGCTTTTTGTACCCTCTTGGGCGGACCCTCCACATTGTATATTTTGACTTTTGTGATAAAATCAAATAGACGATTTTGATTAATGTCACTGATGCTCATGTGCATATGTCAAGCTTTCTTTTTTTTTATATGTATTTCTCAATTTGTTGGTTGAGCATTACTGTCGCTTTCGCCTGGCTCTAGTGGAGTCGTAAGCCGTCGTCTGTGCATAACCATTAGCACTTGGTCTTGTTAGAGGATATCGTAGCTTTCACGCGTTTGATCCTAGTCTGCCGACCATGGTTGACTAATGGTGCTCATCATTTTACAAGGGAGTTATCACACACATGATGGAAAGCCTCCTAAGGTTTTTGGTGGCCACTTTAGTGGGGTAATCCTACCTTTGTTGGTGAGTTCCCTGGGCCGTTGCATTTGACGATGCACAAGCTGCTCAATTTTGGAACTAAGGTTCAAAATTTGACCGCATATGAGCCACTCGGTAACGGGAGCAAGGTTCTTGACTGTGATGTATCCGAGGAAGAAAGTTATGATAGGAAAGTAAAATGCAACTACTCTTACCCGGGAGGTGACCACCATAAACCACCCAGCAAAACTTGCCATTGTTGCGAGGTCCGTATGTCTCTGTGCTGAACGCTAGACCCAATGTGGCCACGATGGCCTGAGTTTGGTGGGGGGTTCAGAAGCTCCTCCCCTAGTGGTTCCTGAAAGCATTCCTCCCAAGAATAGCAGAGGCCAGGGCCGCCCACTTGGACGGAGAGAGGAGTTACCATCACCCATTAGATGGGCCAAAACGCCTGCCCTTCCAAGTTACTCCGCCAGGGATAACCAAACACTTGCTAGGAGAAGAGGAAAATAGCCACTGGAATCCAACCTTCGTCTAAGGGCACACGAGGCTTATTCTGGCTGAGTCCAAAGGAGGGGAACCAAGGCAGATAGCAGACGCATCTTTGGCTTCAGCTTCAAATAGCGAGCAAGAGTCCCCGCCGATCCTGTCTCATGGTTATGTTGGCTCTATGTTGGCTCTGAATTCTCACACCACTTGAGTGGTGAAGATGATTTGTGAGGCGAGGCATAGAAAGCTCTTCCATTTAACGCAGGAAGAGGAGATCGACCTGCATTAAATTGAGCAAACTGGACTGGCCTCGAAAAGTCGCCAGCAGTGGAGAATCAAATCAGCACCCAATCTCGCCAGATCTTCAAAATGCATCGGGAAGGAGGATGCCTTGGGAAAGAAAATACACATGAGGACCCGTGCAGTGACGTCTCGTCAAGAACATACTGAGGGTTGAAAATTTAAACCTCCTAACATTGGGGCTAGTGATACGTCTGGTAGTTCATGGGCTGGCTAATGATCTAGCACTCAAGGAAGACCACCCCTGTGACGTCCCACGTTCTCGTTTACTCTTACTATGACATCATACTATATATAAGTTTATAAACATATCATTATTATATACATGATCCATATAATGCCATATTAAGTGACTTCAATACCGTATGACTTGAATACAGTGTCAGATTCTTTAGAGATGTTATTAGGAATCCAAAATTTTTACCATAAAATTCTGTGTTAGCAAAAATAATATCTATAATAATTTGGGGAAGTATAACTAAATGATCACACAAAATATCAACATGGCATATATATATGTTTATTTATAACAAAACGAAGTACAAAATTTTCTAATATATTACAATCCATTAGCATTTGATCCTAAACCTCTTCTGACTTCACTGCTAATTCACCCGATGCCAAATCGTGCCCTATATCTGAGGGGTTAGGAAAATAGCAAGTGAATAAGTTAAATACTTAACAAGTTACAAATAAATATAAGGGCATGCACATTTATACTTAAAATAGACATATAATCTGAGGAATAGAAGCATGCATGAACTTATGACTTTTTAGACTTTTCTTTTCAGTTCTTAATTATCACTTCTCTTTTTATTATCTATCTTTAGGGATTGGGACTAGTAGGCCTTACTGCTAATGGAACGATCAATTGAAAAAAGGATTGTATTAACCCACACAATTTAAGACACATATCTTCCCTATTTATATCCAGAAGATAAGATGAATTGTGCATATTCCCACAATTGAAGGCCTTAACTTCCTTTTACACCCCAAGGTGGATGGTACTACCTACATCATTCAATAGATTGGACCAAAAGTTAACATCCTATAGCTACTTTTCCTCATTATTACACCATGAGGATAGGGTAATACTACCTATATCATCTAGTAGACAGGACCAAAAGCTAACATCCTACAGCTCATAGAGCAATTCTTCAATTTTCACTATAACATCCTAAAGCGTGTCAAGAAATATCACCCACTACAATATGTAATTAGGATATTCCTTGAGTGCTTCACTGTAATATTTATGGCATGCCAAGTAATATTACCTGTAGAGATAATTCTTTAGTCCAATTTCATACTTAATTTTAAAACTTGAAAACTTTTTTTATAGAAACTTTCATCTTATTCTTCATGCTTCTTTACTTAATTTTTTCCATTCCGAGAGAAAATACTTCTTACTCTTCGAAACTTATGAGACTCTTATAAAATGATTTCTTCAACATAAAATCATACAATATGGTAATAAATAATAGAAACCAATGCAATGGCCATGTAAAGTTTCCATGTAAATTTTCATAATATCAAAACAGGTAATCATAACATGCGATAATTAGTAACAAATCATAAATTGTAACAGAAATTAATACGTTGTCCATTTTAATGGCTTTAACCTTAATCTCTTATATATATTAGAATGCAAATTTAACATGTGATGTATTCGGTTGACTCTATTGTCGGCTCGGTATTTGATTTTGAGGTTAACTCGGTTAGTTTCTTTAGTTAATTTTTAGTATAATTTTCTAAAGACTCAGTTTTCGGCTTGGGACTGAGTTAATAGTTGATCCGTGGGTCAGTCCAATTTGACTTTTCTACATTTATAAGCTAGCTTGATGAATAAGTTTGCTGTATGTGAATTGAATTTCAGCATGCTAACCAATTCATCTAGCAGGAATAGGGCTCGGTTCGGGGATCGGTTAAGATCTTAATTTTTATCGTGAATATTTTATTATTATCTTATATTATCCTAATAAATATTTGGGTGTCAATTTATCTGGTTTAAAGACCGAATTAAACCAGTTCTGGGCCTTAATTCCAACATGTGCCGAAAAGCTAATGGAGGGACTTAGCAGCTTCTAGGGCTCGATGCACTATTAATTCGGAGGTAATTTTGGCTACAATTTTATAGGTGAACAGTTTAACCTTAGTACTTAATAAATTGGTCGAGTCAGGTGCTGGTTCAACCGGTTCAAGGCTGGTTTGGTTTATTTCTTCAAGCAGCCCTATTCAGCATCTAAGATGCTGAAATCGGTTTAGTCCAGTTTAAGAGGCCGGTTCAGTACCTATGTCAGGGCATTTGAGGCTGCTGTTTTACTGGAAATTAGTTTAGTCTTATTAGATTATACGATGGCTGGGTTGGCTATTGGTTTAGCCAAATTGGGTTCGGTTCAGTCTCTCTTTCCGAACCTACCAATTCAAAATCAGTAAAAGTGCTCAAGGACCAGTTCTGCTATTACCAATTTTATGACCAATTTTAGACCCATTTTTTGCTGGTCCAAGGAATCTTATTACAGATAAGAGACTTATGTTTAAGATTACGTTCAATTCCTGGCCGGTTCAAGTTTATTTCTTAGCCGGTTCGGGTCATAATTTATAGGGAAAGATTCTGCATCAGCATTTCATAAGGTAGTTGATTCTGGTTACTGTTTTGGTGACCAGTTTGGGGTCAAAGTTTATAGGGTAACACTTGAATATCATATTAAGGCACTTAAGTTTATATGGCTGCCAGTTGGGCCAATTTGGGGCCCGGTTTATAGGCTACAAATTTGGATATCAACATAACTGCTGAATCTGGGTCTATTACTGATATGAGAACCGGTTCAGTAATTGATTCAACTCATTTTCATGAGCCATTTGGTCACGACATAGGTAAGATATTAAGCTTATTGTACACCAAATTTGAACTTATTTAGAGACCATCTGGTCACCGAGTATATGGAGATTGGTCTGTCTCTGAATTCTGCCTCCAACATACAACCGAGTATATCTCATACTTTCATGAAAATACGAGTAAAAATTTAACACAAGGCAAGTATTAGAATAATAATACTTGAAAGAATGATCAATAATCAACACCAAAGGAAGAAAGGAGTCAAATACACTTGCCAAATATTTAGCTAAATTCGGTTTTCCCTCCTCTGCCTCCTGGTTCAGCTTCTTCCCTCTCTCGGTTTTCCCTCTTTTTCTTTCTGCTTTTCTCCCTTTTTCTTTTGGCTCTTTCCCTTCTCTTCTCCCTCTTTTCTCTCACGTAGCCTCTTATATAATTTGGTGGCTAAATAATTAATTTATTTCCTAAAATTGAGCTGCTGCAAGCACACCCGGTTAATCCTCTAATTTTCAGCTTAGTGTCCCCTATAGTTAGGCTGATTCATCCCCCTAATTTTGTTGAATTACTATACTATTTAATGGCTTTAGAAGTTGCCAGGTGGCTATTAAATTGGGTGGAATTATATTTAATTTTTGCTTGGTCATTTGATAAGGTAAGATAAAATCAGCACTTGCTGATTTTTCCTTCCCTTGCTAAGGCAGCTAGCATGGCTGCTGATTTAGCAGCTTAGCCGACCACTTCTCTTCTCCTTATTAACTGAATATTTGCTGAGTTATTAGGCCATTTTGTGGCTTTAGGAGGCTGCCAAGTGGCTATAAAATTGGGTTGAATTATATTAACTTTTATGGACTTTTGGTAAGGTATGCATGAAATCAGCTTTTGCTGATTTTTCTTGCTGGTTGTCCAGCACCATTTTCCATCTTTTCCTTAATTTTTGCTGAATTCTTTAAGTGTGCTAAGTGTAGGATATTCTTAAGCCATGTTTGGATTTAACACTGTATGAAATTCTTGGAAAATTGGAGGGAAATAGGCTGCCAAAGTAACCGGCTCCTCTTGCTGAATTTTGTGAAAATTCAGTTTTGTGTGTGTGATTTTGTGTGTTAGGATATATATAATTTTGCTTAATTAATTTAATTTATACTATATTTGATCAATTATCCAAATTTGGTTATTAATCGGGTTATTTTATAGTCTACCAAAATTAATTTAATTACTAATCGATTGAGAATTTATTAACCGAATTAGTTTCTTATTATTGGTTCTATTTTTTATTAACCAGAATTAAAATCAATTTCATCAGTTAAATTTTTATGGCATTTCGAGATAAGATCCTTACTTTTGGATTTTTAGTATTCATTGATCTTAATTTTTTATATATTAGTTTATCATACCGAATTATAAATTATGAAATCATAATCCTTACAACCCCTGAGGTAACAACCAAGCAAACGGTTCACGTGGCCCAATACCTAGATGACGTGGCACAAATCCACCTAGCAGCATGCAGGCCACGAGGATCACCCCTTTTGACAGGCCCGTAGACGAAACCCTAGAATACCCTCTCAGCAATTCCAATTCAGCAAACAATCCCGCAAGACTGCTAGTCTGTTGCGCCCTGACCATCTAAAAAGATGCAACTTGACAAGGAAATAGGGAACAATCTCCCTTAAAGGGTTAGAAATTGCAGCACAGTCAACACCCCAGTGGAGAGCTAGCGAACACCCTTTTTGTAAAAAGATATTCTCTCTCCATCTCAAAAGGAGGCTCCTCGGGCGAAGCCTAGGGAGATTCCTACGACCAAAGGAGACCTCCAGGAAAAATGAAGGCAACCAGGCCTAGCCAGTGAAAAATAATCTAGAGCCCCCAAGGGTTTGAGACAAGGGTGCCCCTTCCTCAAAGCCACTTCCCAACTGAGCATATATACAAGGTCTCAATCCTTCATCTCCAAACCACTCCCCAAGCGAACGCATTCATCGGAACTCAATCCTACATCTCCAAGTCGCTCCTCAACCAAGTGTACTCATCAGAACTTAATCCTCAATCTCTTAGCCGTTTCCTAGCCAAACGCATATATTTGAGCTCAATCATCCATCTCTAAACCATTCCCCAACCGAGCACATATATTAAGGCTCAATCCTCCAACTTTAAACCGCTTCCTAGCTGATCACACTTATCGAAACTTAATTCTCCATCTCCAAACTGCTCCCTAATCGAACGCACTCATCGGAGTTCAGTCCTCTATCTCCTAACCACTCCCAAGTAGAGCGCACTCATTGAAAATCAATTCTCCGTAAACATTCCATTCCCCAAAACATGTATCCTTACATTATTCATTCATTCTCCTATCTTTCTATCTACATGAGAAATATTTCTGACTTGAGTATTAAAAGGCATGCCAGTGAGAGAATCCCACAATTCTCTAACATCTAGTTTGTCATTTATGATGTGTAAGATTTAAATTTTGAGTAACGAAAATCAGACTTAATTCAACTTGGCCTGTTGGGAAGATAAAGTAACCCCCTAATTTATTTAATAACTCGAATATAGGGACGCACCACTATCATATTTGTTTAAATAAAAGATACTACTTTTTTGAATAATGTTAAACAATTTCACTGATTTGAATTGAATGAAATTTTGATATTTTCTTGACAACATTATCAGTATGTTTGGTTACTGAAATAGAATAAGGTGGTAATAGAATAGTTATTTCCATGAAATAGAATACGATCGGA
>JAODPA010022362.1:0-12911 GCA_025585075.1 Nepenthes mirabilis | reverse complement strand
AGGAGATCCGAGACAAGTATCCTCACTTGTTCCCTTGAGGTATGTACTTTACTCAATTTCGAGGACGAAATTTCTTTAAGTGGGGGAGAATGTGAGGACCCGAAATTGAAAACGTAATAACTAGATGTGATTAAGGTGATTAATATCAACAAGAGGCTGTGCATGTAGTGAAAAAGTGGTAGTTAAAAGTGAAAAGTTAGAAAATGTCCAAATTCAGCAAGCAGCCGAGTGGCGCTTGCTGTGGGCTCGAGCCCTCCTATCGGGTGGAAAAACTAGTGGCGTTCACGAATCCCTCCGCTCGCTGGCGCTCCAGTCCTCCTATCGGGCGGAAAAACCAGTGGCGTTTCCGAACCCCAGCCGCTCGCTGGCCGTTTGCTCGAGCGGCTGGGTGCCGAAAGTCGAGCGCTCGCTGGCCGCTCGAGTAGACGCAGTATAAAAACGCGATCTGCTTCTCTCCTTTTCATTTCGCTCGATTTTAGGGTTTGAGGAGAGAGAGAGAGCATCGTTCCTAGTGAGAGAAGGGTAGAGAACGAAGCCCGAGAGCCCGAATCCATCCGTGAGCTAGTTATAAAGGTGAAAGCCCGCGACAATGCAAGTGTACCTCGGATGTCGTTTTTCGTTTTTACCGTTTCTTTTGCTTTAAACTTGATAAAATGTTACGAAAATGATATTGATGCATGTTATAAGTACATGAAGCATGTTTCCTTAAATTAATCGGTTGGATTTTATGTTTATCCATGTTTATTGCAAGATTTAGCTTCGATTTCGTGAACAAGCATGAAAATAGTGTTCGATTTGTCTCGAAAAGCATGTGATGAAACCCTAGCTCGAAAATGTTGTGAAGATTGAGTAAATTGCATGATTTAATGTATATGCATGGCATCTATGACATTAATTTCATGAAAAATGTACATGTAAGAGACCGATTTGAGTCCGACGGTTTTGGCGAAGCCCTTTTTACGAAAATGAAGAGGTTTTGATGAGTTTTAACCGTAGCTTCTCTTATATGAAAGTTATTTGACATCGATGTGTAACTTTCAGTATAATTTGTTTTCGAAATTATGAATGAGTATATACTGACGTGGATTTAAAGAAGTGCTGAAAGTGTATTGTGAAAGTCTGATTTTGTTCCTTTATAGGGCGGAGTGGCCTTGCTAATCTCTTAGGATGGAGCAGCCTTGCGTGTGGTGTGGTCTGAGCTGATTTGGGATTGCCACGCTTGTCTTGTACATCTTTTGCCGTTTTCGGAGGGCGAGTCAAATGCTGAGCTGGTTTTACAATCATCGTTCTTGAATTTGTAATCCTGTTATTAATGACTTTCGTCATGGTTTAAGGGTCACCCTATTCTATGTTCCATTTCCAAGTCGGCAAAACACTTGGTAATGAACATATGTTTGTACATTTTACAAAGTTTAATACAATTAATTACTTACCAAAAAAAAGAAAGTCTGATTTTGAAGAAAAGGGATTTTTGATAAAGAGATGGTTTCCGTTACCGTTATTTTAGGACCCGGGACTGACTACAGGCCCGCTATTTGAGCACTCCGGCTTTTTGAAAAAAAGCACTCCGGCTTTTTGAGCACTCCGGCTTTTGAGCACTCCGGCTTTTGAGCACTCCGGCTTTTTGAGAAAAAGCACTCCGGCTTTTTGAGCACATCGGCTTTTTGAGCACTCCGGCTTTTTGAGAAAAAAAGCACTCCTGCTTTTTGAGCACTCCGGCTTTTTGAGAAAAAGCACTGCGGCTTTTTGAGCACACCGGCTTTTGAGCACTCTGGCTCTTTTAGCACTCTGGCTTTTTTAGCACACCGGCTTTTGAGCACTCCGACTTTTTGAGCACTCCGGCTTTTGAGCACTCTGGCTTTTGAACTCCAGTTTTTTGTTAAAAAGAACTCCGACTTTTGTCGATAAAGAACTCTGACTTTTGAACTCCGACGTTTGTTAAAAGAGAACTCCGGTTTCTGTCAAAAAGAACTCCAGCTTGTATTGAAAATGAACTCCGGCTTGTATTGAAAATAAACTCCGACTTTACTGAAAATGGCTTTCAAGAAGGAAGTATTTCTGGACCCGGGACTGACTACAGTCCGGATAGGTTCTCCGGCATGCCTTAGGACTTTTCGGTGGTAATCGAGAATAACTCTATCCATGGAGTTTTTTACGGTCTGCTCTGCCTCGGGGCGTTACGGTCAGGAGGATTCTGTTACCGGCCTACCTTCGGAAGGCACTCTGTACTGATCCCTCGAGATGGGATACTTCTGTTACTGGCCTTAGATTGTGTGGAGTGAACACAATCTATCCTCGATCATTCGCCCCCTCAGCTAGTAGGGGATACTGGCAGGGTCCATACTGTTCTATTCTGCTACTGTTCTATTCTGATTCTGTTCTGTTCTGTACCGTTATTATTGTACTGATTTCTATTCCGTATCGATTACTATACTGTTTTGAATAAAAGAGAAGTTTCTAATTATGCTTTCTGGATTATGATGATTACTGATCATCAATTTCTGACTACTGATTCCTGATTCTGAAGTATAATATGGTCAAAGTATGATTTCTCTATTTGCTGGAGTAATTCTGATTTCCATTTTATTTCTGCACAGTTACATGACTATGTTGCATCACAGTTTCACTGCTCATGTGTATGTACCTTACTGGGCCTCGGCTCACTGTTTTAGTATTTTTTTCCTTTCAGATGAGACAGTAGAGCTGTTACCTGATGAAAAGGAGTAAACCAAGAGAAGCTTTTAAAGGTTTTTGAGGACTTAGAGCATTGTGGAGCCGCTTTTGAAGAGCTTGCGGAAGCAAACACCTAGCTAGAAATGTGATTTTGTATACCGATTCCATGTTTATTGATGTTATAGAACATGTAGATTTTTGTATGAAAAGCTTATGATATGTATGTCGGTAAAAGAAAAAGCCATACTTCTGTAGGTTATTAGTTTACTTCCGCTATATACTCTGGATTTACTGTGCAGGTCCTAGACGGCATCTCGTTATTGAACTATTAGCGTAGCTATGTTTTTATAGATTAGTAAACCAAGAGAAGCTTTTGAAGGTCTTTGAGGACTTAGAGCATTGTGGAGCCGCTTTTGAAGAGCTTGCAAAAGCAAACACCTAGCTAGAAATGTGATTTTGTATACCGATTCCATGTTTATTGATGTTATAGAACATGTAGATTTTTGTATGAAAAGCTTATGATATGTATGTCGGTAAAAGAAAAAGTCATACTTCTGCAGGTTATTAGTTTACTTCCGCTATATACTCTTGATTTACTGTGCAGGTCCTAGACGGCATCTCGTTATTGAACTGTTAGCGTAGCTATGTTTTTATAGATTTGTGCCATGGATGGCACCTGTGATCATGTGTATGCTTGTTGTAGGAGATTGTGGATAATGGGTAGATATGTGCTTGTAATGGATGATTATACAGGACTGTATTTTTGGATTTTCATCCAGTTACAAAGGAGTCTCTGTCAAAATTTCTGCAGAACTCTTGCCTTATGTTTAGACTGTTAATTGTGTTTCTCTTTGATGGAAGCTTCTGAGGACAAAAAAAAAATCTGTTCCGTCACATTGACTTTCGAATATGGATTTTTTTTTTGGTAAGTAAGTTAAATGAATTAAATGAAATGAAAAATATAAAAATGATATTCTAATTCCAAGTGTTTTGCCAACTTAGAATTAGAACAACGAGTTGGGGCATACCCCGAGCATGGATACTCATGATTTGAACATGTTAATTTATCAATTGGGTGTCCGATTTGGTAGTTTTATACTTTTTTGTTCACTTGGATCCCTAACCCACGCATCAGCATCTTTTCCCACGAAATTGAAGGTTTGTGCATGATTTAGTTTTAGAACTTGAAAATCCTATATTCATGGACGTGGGTATTCCGATTATTTGGCATTTATGTACATATATTTTATATATGTTAATTTTATGTATTCCAGGAATATTATCGGAAGTGAATTGAGATAATATCCATATGTATGTTTCATATGTTATTTTGTATATGTTTCAAAAATTATGTTGCATGTAATTATGCAAGGATTTGTTGTCCAGAAGCTCTAAAGTTATGTCCGACATTTTGTGGTAAGAATTCTTTACATGTTCAAAGTTTTATGTTGATTTATACATATAATTGAAAGCATGTGAAAATATGAATGTATAAGAAACAATTATCTGCAACCGTATCAAAGAATTATGAAAGATTTACAAAGTCTCTAGATGGAACTCCACAAAGCTGGATGGCTTGACTGACGTGGAATCTTTTTGCCGGTCTGGTTTGGAGGGTCAATTGCCGACTTCACATGCCGATTTGATGTGTGGGCAACTTTGCCGATTTCAAATGGAGGTAAAATTGAAGTGTGGGAATGCGCACTTCAACTGCTATTTGGCTATGTGGGTTTGGCATGCTGATCAGGCTCGATCGCTGTCTTGCTGGAGGCTGGTGTGTCCTTGCTAACTTGGCATTTCATGTGCCGATTAGGATAAGAGATTGCCGCTCTTGGTTTTGCATCTCAATTGCCGTTCTTTCAGTGAGCGTATCAAGTGCAATGTTAGGTTTGCGTTTCAAACGCCGTTTCTGATTATGTAATTTTTTTTTTTAATGATGTTTGTCATGGCTTTAGGGTCTCCTTGTCTCTATGCTTCTTTACCCAAGTCGGCAAAACATTTGGTAAAGAACATAGCTGCTGTGTACATTTTTTTTAAATTTTTAATGCAATTAATTACTTACCAAAAAAAAAGAATCTGGACCAAATGAGACCCTTGGCCCGATGGCTAGTGCTAATCAGTCCTCCCCCTCATCCGGCCCCGAGATTCTCTCTTGCCTGAACCTTCCTTTGAGTCTAGTCCTTGATTCCGAAGGAACTGACTCTAAATGTTCTGACCTTAAGTCTAAAAGCAGGGACGTAAGTCCTCAAAAAAGCTCAAAAATTCCTAGGGGCCTAAAAAGCTGAACCCCCTTTAGCCAGTGTCTCATGACTAACATCGCATGTTAAAATGTGAGGGGACTCAATGGGATTGTTAAAGCCCATGTTTGGGCTTTGGGAACAATATTAGGTTGGGTTGGCATTGCTGGTGTTCTTTTGCTGTGTTGCTCTTGGTGGGGTGAGGGTGTGCTGGTCTTAGGTTGGTCCTGAAGGTATGCTAGGTTGTGATCTGGTTGGTAGATGTCCCTGATTTAGTTGGGTTTGGTTAGATGTTGAAGCTGCTATAGTTCTTTGAAGTGGCTATTGAGAGCTGGGCTGGTTATCGCAAAGGAATCAGTTGCTGGAATGATGTAGGCTCCTATTTGAAGGGTTCTGGTGTCTGCATTAATTTAAGGATACCAGGAGCTTTTGTTGTGGCTCACTGTCATTCTCCTTGCTGATTCGGTTCAGCTCACTTGGTGCCATTTACTTAGTGGCTGATTGTGTTCCCACTACTTTCCCTTTTCCTCCCTGGTCTGGGAGGCTAGTTTTGTTGCCAGTGCCGTGTGGTTTGCCATGATGATTGAGGCGGTGACTCAGCAGGCGAAGGTCTTTCTGCAACATGTGCCGGTTTGCTGGATCGGTCCTTCTGGTTTTCTTCCATGGTGCTGACAGAGGTGGCTGCTGGGTTTCTTCCATGGCTTTCTTCCATGATTTTCTTCCATGAGCATTCTTCTTTTCTTGCTCCCCTATCAGTTTTAGCTAGGAATTTTGTTTATTATCTGGAGCAAGCTGTTGATGCTGAGTGAAGAGAGCCCGTGGTCGTAATCTACATCCTGATGTGATGATGCTGCTGTGTGGTGCTGCCCTGCTGGTTTCTGGCTATGTGGTGCTGCAACGAGAATGTTTTTGCCCGCGATCCAATTTGGCTATGGGTGGATTAT
The DNA here is from genome assembly GCA_025585075.1 of Nepenthes mirabilis. Classification (NCBI taxonomy): domain Eukaryota; kingdom Viridiplantae; phylum Streptophyta; class Magnoliopsida; order Caryophyllales; family Nepenthaceae; genus Nepenthes; species Nepenthes mirabilis. The sequence continues at coordinate 7,057 of JAODPA010022362.1, read as the reverse complement.
GTGTGGCTTCGCATATGCAGGTGCTGAGGTATTTTCTGCTAGGTGCTAAAGTAAACCTACCCCCGGCAGTTTATCTGCAATTCTCAGAGCTGCCTGTTGATGTGATGCATTGATCCAAAAAAAAAATCCTTGTATTGGGATTGGTTATTCTCATTTTGATACTTTCCCGTATTCCAGTCCTCAAAAAAAAAATCATTGTGTCGGGATTGGCTGTTCTCATTCCCGTGTTCTAGTCCTAGAAAAAAAAATAGCTTTCGAGATTGACTGTTCTCATTTTGATACTTTCCCATATCCCTTAGATATAGTATGTGTGTATTGGGCTAAATCCAGGCTGAATTTGTCTCGTTGCCCGAGGTTTGCATCGTGTACTTGAAAAAAGAGAGAGAGAGAGAGAGAGAGAGGAGCTTTCGGGATTGGCTGTTCTCACCTTGTTATTGCCCATTATTCAATCTTGTATGGTCTCGATTTCAAGATCTTTCCAAAAAAAAAATTTCTTCTTTTTTCGTTCTTACAGGATACGTTTTCATGGAAGTGGACAACTCCAGGCACGGGATAATGTTGCTTCCTTACACAAGCGTTCCCCATGGGTTCTAAGAGATGTCAAATGAAGACAGTGGGTATTTATGAAGTGGATTGATGCTCCATTGAAGATTGCCCATCCATTATACACAATGATGGATGATGGTCAGGTGATGTTGATTCCTTTAGTTCCACATTTGCTAAATATCTCCGGTTCCCTTTTCTTTGTGGATGCGATTTTCTGATTGACAAGATGAGTTCCTTCAACCAAAGAGATCTGCGACGGATTAGTTTTTTTGTAATCTAGATGAGAATTGCTATTCTGTTTTTTTGTACGTTTTTATAAGCTGGTCTATGGTAGTACTCGGGGTATGCCCTAGCATGTTGTTCCCCCTCTAAGTTGGCAAAACACTTAGAGGTTGAACATCTTTCTGTAAATTTTACTTAATTTAATCTCATCTTACTTACCAAAAAAAGTGATGCATTGATCCAAACATTTTCGAGTTGCGCTGGATGCAAAACTCGGATAAAATTAGTGGATGATGGGTTTTTTCCTTATATCTTGCTTCTTTCCCTCGTTTCTTTTGCTCGGGGTATGCCCTAGCGTCTTTGTTCTAAATCCAATTCGGAAAAATACTTGGAGATAGAACATTGGTTTTGTACAATGTTTTATTTATAAAATTACTTACTTACCAAAAAAAAAGATTGTTAAAGCCCATGAAGTCCGTAACCTCATTAGCTCCCATGGATGCTCCATCGTTGGCCTGGTTGAGACAAAAGTGGCGGAGAAAAACTCGGCCTCCATCTCGGCTAGGATTAACCCTAAATGGACCTGGTCCATAAATTATTCTCCCTCCTCTGTTGGGAGGATCTAGGTTGGCTGGGACCCTAATAAGGTGGCGGTTACTATTCTCTCTAAGGAAGATCAGGTTATCCATACCGAGGTATCTTTCTTTGATGATAATATTTGCTGCCTCTTGTCCTTTGTTTATGGTGCTAACTCGGAAGGTCCTTGAAAACTCCTTTGGCTTAGCCTCAAGAAGCAATCGGGTCACTCGGATGACCTCCCTTGGGCGGTCCTAGGTGATTTCAATGCCATTCGCTCGGCGTCCGAGGCCCTTGGTGGTTCCTAGCACCATAAAAGCTCTATCGATCTTAATGAGTGCCTCAGGGATTGTGACCTTGTGGATGTCTGCCATGAAGGTCAGTTCTTCTCCTGGAATGACGGCCACGACCGTTCCACCCGTATCTTCAGAAAATTAAATAGGGTGGTCGCCAATGGTCATTGGCTTGATAAATTCAATAGAACTAAAGTTGTTTTCCCCCCTACCAGACTTTCTGACCACTCCCCCTACATCCTTCTTCCCTCAGATGGGGCGGCAAGAAAACACAGGATATTTTGATTTAATAACTTTCTCACCAAATCCCTAAATTTTCTTCTTATGGTCAAGGAAGCTTGGAAGTCCGAGACTGTTGTACTCTTATGTTTAGGCTGGTGTCCTCTCTTAAAAGGGTGAAGAGAGTGCTTAAATCCCTTAATGCCCATTGTGGTGATGTCCATGAGAAGGTATTGCGTACTAGGAAATGTCTAGAGGATGTTCAATCTAAGCCTCTCCCTCCCATGGGGAGCTGCGGTATTGAACGTTCTTATAGGGCTGATTACTATGTTGCACTGGCAAAAGAGGTGGATTTCCTTCAACAAAAAGCCAAATTTAAGTAGCTTAAAGAAGGAGGTCAATGCACAAAATTCTTCTTCAGGACTGTTAGTGGAAACAATAATCGAAATAGGATCATCTCCCTCCTTGATTAGACTGGCAACCCTACTAGTAGGAGGGAGGATCTTCATTGATTGATTGTTGGCCACTTCAAAAAGGCTCTGGGATCTGGACTATCCCACGGTTCGGTGGAGGCCAATCGGCTCTGCCCTTACATTCTCCGTACAGTCCCGGACTCCTTTACTAGCCCCGTTGTTAGGCCGATTAGTGAGGAGGAAATCCACAAAGCGATCTTATCCATTGGTGATGACAGAGCTCTCGGTCCTGATGGTTTTACCTCAAAATTTTTTAAGGACTCATGGGAGATTACCAGTCAATCTGTTTATGAAGCCATTTGTGATTTCTTTAATCATGAAAAGCTTCTAAAACAATTGAATACCACTCTTATTAGCCTTATTCCTAAGGTCCAATCGCCGCGCACGGTTTCAGACTACCGCCCGATTTCCTGCTGTAATGTCATTTACAAAGTGATCTCAAACATTCTTGCAAACAGGATCAAGGAAACCCTTCCCTACCTGGTTGATTACAGCCAAACGGCCTTTGTGGCGGGGCGTCAAATTAGTGATAATATCCTTTTAGCTCAGGAGCTCCTTCATAAGTATCATCTTGATCATGACCCGCCTAGATGTACTATGAAGGTTGACTTGATGAAAGCGTACGACTATGTTCATTGGGATTTCATCATTAATGTGCTAACCCACATGAATTTCCTCCCGCTAATGGTCAATTGGATTAGCCAGTGCATAACTACTTCGTCGTACTCCCTCAATATCAGTGGGGAAGTGGTCGGGTTCTTCACAGGTGGTAAAGGTCTTTGCCAAGGTAATCCTATCTCCCCCTATTTATTTGTCCTGGTTATGGAGGTCCTAAATGGCATTATTGAGCTCAAGGCTAGGCAGGATAACAATTTTAAATTTCATTGGAAATGTGCTGAAACCCAAATTGTCATGCTTGCCTTTGCTGACGACCTCCTTCTCTTCTCCCATGCCGATTCCCATTTCACTCAGATCCTCAAGGACTGCCTTGAAGAATTCCATGTAACATCGGGCCTCTCTGCAAACCCGAGAAAGAGTGAAATCTTCATTTATTCAAAAGACACTTCCCTTCACCAGGAGATTGCTGGTATCATGGGGTTTAAAGATGGCAAACTTCCAATTAGATACTTAGGGGTCCCCCTGCTTTCCACTAGACTTTCGGTTGCTGACCGCAAATCTCTCACCGACAGAATTACCAGGAGAATCACTTCCTGGAAAAATAGGTGGCTCTCGTTTGGTGGGCGGCTGCAACTCATCGCCTCCATTCTCTCGTCCATCCACCTTTATTGGGCCTCAATTTTTATTCTGCCCAAGTCCACTCTTAAAGTTATTTATAGCCTTTTGCGTCGTTTTCTTTGGAATGGCTCTTCTGAAGGCAGAATTAATGCTAAAGTGGCTTGGGACGATATTTGCTACCCTAAGTCTGAAGGTGGATTGGGCATTAAGAACATAGTGGATTAGAATAAAGCTCTCATCTGCAAACTTCTTTGGCATCTTCTCTCTAAAGACCCTAGCTCGGCCTGGTCTTCTTGGATACACAAGAACAGAATCAAAGACCGATGCATTTGGACCTTTAAAGTCCCGGATTTTGCCCCTGGAGCTGGAGCAAGATTATGAAATTGCGCCCCCTTACGCGATCCCACTTTTTTTTTTTTTTTTTGGTAAGTAAGTGTGTATTTTGGATTCAAGGGAGAAAGTTTACAAAAATTATGTAGTAACTCCAAATTTTTTGACTTGGAGTTAGAACATAAGATACTAGGGCATACCCTGAGCAACTTGTACATTATATAATATCTCAAACAAAAACCCCTAAGGGTAACGATCTAACAGAAAACATAAAATGAACATAGTCATTGTACATTAGTAGTATCAAAATCAACACCTCCGATCACCCCGCAACGACTGACAATAGCAAACAATGCTGTTGACATCTAAATGCAGCCCTAGTTTTCCACAGCATGACGCAGAGGTCAACTGCAGCCTTCCATCATTGGGACCACCATTTAGACAGCCTTCCAGGTAGCACAATAGACAGCTACCCGCACCAGATATGCCGCCGATTCAGACGATGTGAATCAGCATCCACCATCACCATCCAACCACTTCATCAGCCTGCCGATCCTATAGCAGCATAGACAGGCAAGCCAACAGAATACATCAGCAAGGAATTTCTTCAAGAGGCGCCGGTAGCATCAGAAAACAGCTCAGCAGACACATCACTGCATTCCACAGCAGTACCTAACGTGAGTTACTTCCATCATAGTAACCAGAATCTGCACCAATCCAATATCAGCTACTGAAGCTGGCATCAGAAGATGTATCCACCAGCTTCAGCACATCTGCCACATCACCGCGTCCAGGCATTATGAACAGCAAGGGCCGCCTCATCAAAGTCATAGCAGCGTTGGCATCAAGAGCAGCGGCCTTCAGCAACATCAGGTAGGATTTCCATGTAGCCTTCTTAAGCTACCAGTACTACACAGCAGCTCACAAACTTCCATCAGCATAGAAAGGCTTTACAGCATCTCCTACAACAGTATCTGCTCTTTACAGCAAATGCCGGATCAATTTACATCCAACAATACATTTCACCCTCAACAAGATCAGTTCCCAATACCCATCCTCAGCAAAAAAAGCCCAGCTCATACATCAGCTGCTGTCATTTACCAGCAGCATATGTAGGGGCCCACGACATCAGATAACTGAAACCTCGTGAGACTACAGCCAACATCATCCCTACAGAGCCCAACTATAGAGCAGCACAGACAACACCAGCAGTTCAGATACAGCCATCAAATCAGCTAATCAAAATGGCACAGGCACAGATCCAAACGGGCATAATCGTCTGAGTGAGACCCCTGCACCATGCCAATCCAAGATCATCACTTATTACCAGCCGAAATGACAACAGTAGTGTCAAAGGGGCAAGGCTCCCGGATAAGCCTTGGGTTGGAGAAGCAATGCGTATGCAACAGATCTCAGCAACATGGGATCAACCAAGGATCAGGCTGCAGCAAGAGCCAGCAGCTCCACTGAAAAGCCTTTTCTATATCAGGCAGAGAACCAGCCAATTGTGCCAACAGCGCCCACACCTTAACAGGAAAGCTCCAAAACAAAATCCCTCACAAGACCAGATATTTAGAGATCCAAATAATCCTAAAAGGGCACTCACCCATCATTATTCAAGCCAAAAATCACTCCAAGACAGAGCATGCATCAGCACGTAAGCTGGATTAAAGCAGGGAATCAAAATCAGGGTCCCAGGAGAACCCCAGTCAAAAATTTACCCCAGCAGCATGTTCCTAAGAGCAGGGCACGCCTTTGGATTTTCGAGAGGCAGCTTTTTTCTTTTTCCTTGTCTTAGACATCTTCCAATCAGTCTCCATACCCCGCATTTCGTCTACCAGAGAGGATTTTGAGGAGTATTTCAACGAAATCCTCTTAATAGAGCTAGGGGTAAGCAAATACTCATCCAAGTCCAAAGGGTGAGGGTCAGTCCCGGAATCAGGGGAGTTTGGAGCCAAATCTTTAATCTGAGAATCCTCATCCAGACATCCGGAGGCATCCAAGAGGCAGGATTGGAACCCATTGTCGGCAGGAAAGTTGGAAGGAACCTCCAAACCCAATCGGGAGGGAAGAGGATCCTGATTTACAGGCCTAACGACATCCAAAACAGGAGGGTGTGAAGCATCAAAAGTACCACCGGATACCAAGGAGGTCTGTACATCGACATAGTCCTGGGAAGAGGGGTCAGCAATCACCAAGGAAGGGCAGTGGCCAGAAGAATCCTCAGCATCAATTGGAGGCTCGCCCATTTGGGAACCACAATCCACATGGAGGACAGATGTGGGGGACAGATGCGATCCCACTCCATTAAGGCGATTGGGGATGGTTCAGATACTTTTCTCTGGCACGATAACTGGCACCCTCTGGGCCCCCTGAGTGAAGTTAGTCTGATCGTACTCGCTTGGTTTCGGGCCTGTCTTGGGATGTTAAGGTTTCTGCTATTATTAGAAATAACAGTTGGGCTTGGCATAATCCTTACGATATGGAGGTCTCTCATCTTGTCGAGCACATGCTTACATACCCCCCTCGCAGCAACCAAAAAGACTCTCTGAGTTGGGTCGGGAATGCTCAAGGCAATTTCTCGACTAGGTCTGCTTACCTCCTCATCGATCCTCCCAAACCAAAGGTCAACTGGGCTCCTCTGGTGTGGAGCCCATCCCATATTCCTGCTCACGCGTTTACACTTTGGCTTGCTGTCAAGGGCAGACTCAATACCCTCGACCGCCTCCATGGTGTCCCAAACCTCTCCCCTAGATGCACCCTTTGCAAAACGGGTGATGAAGACCATGGGCATCTTTTCTTCTCTTGCCCCTTCTCCAGTTCCTTGTGGGATAAAATCCAAAGACATGCAGGTATTTATTGGCCCTACTCTGAGTGGAATCAAAATATTTCTTGGGCTGCAACTATTTGGAAAGGGAAAAGCTTGTTGGCCCTCTCTAAATGCCTGTCTTTGGCGGCCACGGTCTACTTCATATGGAAGGAATAAAATAACCGCATCTTCCAAATGTCCCCCCCAAGAAATCTCCCAAATTTTCTCTATGATAGTCAATGTCGTGCGATTTAAATTGAAGACCGTCTCGGAGACTGTTAGAGGTGCTTCACGACCGGTCCGGACTTGTTGGTGCTTATATAAAAAAAATCTTTTCATTCTTCTTCCCCCCC